>CEMJ01392866.1:0-12620 GCA_900068955.1 Clitocybe nebularis | reverse complement strand
TAATAGTGACTAGGAAAGGTACTTTCGTGACACCGGAACAGACAATGTGAAAACTCGCTGGTTGGTGAACAGTTTAGTGACCCAAGCTTCACCCCCGCATATTGCCCAACATTTTTTTCATCCCAAATCCTCACTTTGAACCATGAATCATTCCGCAACCGAGAAGACGAGATCAACCGGGCTTCGACGGCATGCCAGAAACCAAGAAGTTGCATTTGGTCCACACACAAGGCGTCAGATGCTCTGGCGCGTGAGAAGCAACTTCGGTAGGGTACGGAAAGTCGAAGACAGCGTATAATCGTGGGCGTTCATGTGGTGTTGTAGCGCATGGACACGGCGTCGAAGATAATGTGAAAAGAAAATATATGTAAGCCGCTCCTGACAGCTGCAGTGGCGGAGATAACGATTAAACTAGACTGAATTCAAGTTTTCGCTTCAACTCGGACCTCACTTAGCTGTCTACATTATGAATTGACCTCGAGTGTAGTGCATGGAGCTGCCAGGTATCATCGCTTCTAACCTATCATGCTACTCCCACCCAGTGACATCGGCTTTTCGAAAGAAAGAAAAGTATTTAAGGCAGAAGACAGTGACACTTGAACAGTTTAGAACAGTTCTTGAGTACACTCCTCTGGGTCCACCTATCATGATCTTCGTTAAATTCCTACCGATCCTCGTAGGTCTCCTGGCCCTGCCCTCCGAAGCCGTCAATCAATATAGGACAGTGGGTGAGCGCGATGAATAAGGAGCACTTTGCGCCAAGAAACTTACGAGAAACCTCTAGGCAATGTTCCCAAACCGGGAACATGCGGGAATTCTGGGGTTTTGCCATCCGGGGGGTGGATAGCCAACAAAAGGTGTGGATATATCATGGGTATGCATATAGTACACAACCAAACCACAAAAACACATAATAAACTGACCTTCCCTTACAACAGGCACAGCGATGGCAGGTCAGAGTTTTGACGTTCATTCGACAGACAGCACTAATTATCACTATGGCCGATACCGTGGCACAGGCGGAAACTTCTGCACATGGCTTGTTCCATCCGTAAGTCGCAGAAGTGTAGAACGCGCAGTCAAACCGGTGACGCATTTACCGTAGGCTCTGGATACTTCCTCTTCTGTTTCCGTTGCTGCATCGTGCTCGACTGATACTGCCGCCTCTATGTGCAATCGCCAAGCCTTTGGGAGAGACTTCGACTCTCCACCCCACCAAGGCAACGGTGCTGTCGTCGTTCCCTTGAATGTTGCTGGATGCTCTGGGTTCTATAACTATTTCGTCGTTCGTTCAAATTTCCTCGCTGATTTCCCGAGTTACCAATCCCTGATGCCTTCCGTTTAGGATTCGGCCTTCCAAACCGGAGCTTTTCAGGACCCCGTCCCGTTTAACATGGGGCTCACATCGGGTGCAGGGTACCGATATACCACCCTTGACGGTAGAGCTAGTATGATACGAGCTAATGTGGCGGAGTGGGGACAGACCATATGGTTCTTCGTTCCTCGCTCCTGCATTGCTGCTCAATTACCGGCCGCGCTCAATAACGATGGAGGAGACAGTTGTTGATTTCACTTATAAACGCACCATCGTCCTAACGAATTCCTCTTGGCCTGAGAATAACCATGATTCATCCAGTCCTTGTTTTATTATTTGACTATTGACTAGACCATTTCATCCACAAATATGCAAAAGATCAATTGAACCGTTTTCACATTCAAAAAATGGAGCCTATCGCGTGACCCACGTCCTTAGCAGCACCTTTGACGTCATCTGCTGCACTCGAAGCTGCACCTTCTACAGCAGCCTCAGCAGCCTTGGCTTTTCCAGCAATATCGAACTCTTCCGCACATTGGTTACAGTCTGCGGGCTGTAGGGGAATCAGTCTTCATCCAAAAACAAAAACGCAGGACGCAACGAAGTTCGCGATGGTATTTGCAGCTGAAGCCAAACAACCTGCATCAGCAATAACATCTAATCATCGATAGAAGATTAGAGTTCTCCGGTAAGAATGATGACAGATCGACTTACTGGCTCCCTCCTGGGCAGCTGCACCTGCACATGACACAACTACCAACATCATTTCAAGTGTCAAAATTGGCATATGTGGCTATCTCAATGAAACTCACCGCCAGGTGCAAGAGCTGCAACGCATCCTAAGGACAGATATATAATCAAGTTCTATCTTGTGTAGAGGTCTAAGTGGTACGAACCGGCAATGTCGCATGATGCTCTCATGAACGTGTGACCAGTGGGAACGGCGTTCACGACGCCGATTGTAGCAAGGAGCGCAAACGCAAACGCAAATGTAAACTGCATGTCGAGAGAAGCGAAAGAAAGGCTGAAATGGAGGAATAAAACTGAACGAAAGAATGAACAAGGGAACGTCAAGTTCCAAGGAAGGTAGATCCAGTCAAGGCTTGTCTGAGCCTCATCGTGTTGGACGTCTCTTCTTCTTAAACCTCTCTGGTTGCGACGAAATCAAAGGCTTGAGGTCTAATGGCAGTTGGTAGTAATTCAAGCTCCGTCACGCCATCCCACTCCATTTCCATCATTCATCGGGTTGTGGTCGAAGTCTCCACCTTTCAATATATTCCGGAATACAAGCGGTTGCTCCCGGGTTTGTCAAGGGGATCACCATCTGCCAATGCATATTACGATAACGTCTAGTGCAAAAATAGAGTATTTGTATCCTCATGTGACGTTTTCTCGCAGGGATGGGGCTTCTTTGGGAGTTAGAGAGGTTCCTAGGCTTGAGCGCCGAGGTCCATGTCTTTCAAAACACACCCTATTCCCTACCGCAACCAAATTGATTGAAAGTTCGGGACGATCAATTACGCCCAACACTAGTATAAATGAACGTGGTATTGAACTCATCATCTGCTGTTACCAGGGAGTTGGTATTAAACGGTGTTGCTGGGAGATGTGGAAACTATGTTGATCGCAAGTGTCAAAGGTAGTGTACATGGATATGATCATCCTTTAGAAACAAGCCCTACAAGAAATTCGCGGGGCCCACAGGTAAAGAAAACCACCTTTCTACCTGACTTTGGCAAGCGTCCTCGACAGATTATAAGCCGCAGATATCAAGGTAACGTGGCTAGGGGGTACGATGATGAGCAAAGGTACAAGTTTCAATCATTGAACCTTACGTGAACCCTTGGACGGCATTTCCAAGTCTAGTAGGTGAAGCAGCGTAACATCAGCACCCACAGGAAAACAGGAGAGAAGGCAAAGTACGCACGCTTCTCCAGCATCGGATATTTCCTCTGTACAAAGGCCCACATGATTGAGATATAGTAAAAAGTCCTAACAACGATATTTTATCCGTCCATCCTCTTAACAGTGGTATGACGAGTCATACCTCAAACATAGAAACCGCCTTTGGAAGAAGCGCCTTATCGTACTCGCCCGCACGGGTCAATGCTTCAACGCACCTGATAACATCAACCAATGAGGGGACGACCCCATGCCCAGAAGAGATGGTCCACGTACCACAGAGTGCACAAACAGAAGGTTCCTTCCTCTCCACCTACCCCATCGTCTGCCTTGTTCACGTCATACCGATATACGAGGTTCTACCGATACATCACCTTCAACTTCCGCAATCTGCGCACGGACCGTTCAAACGTACATTCGAAGTCAACCCTCCTCTCTCTGGCGTCTTCAGGATCTGCTTCAGTGTGCTTACGAACCTGGGATCGGACTATGTCCAGATTTCAATGGGAAGAAGGGCAAGTAAAGGCGGTTTTCGTAAGTACGCACCCCGTGCATGAAAAATACTAGGGGCATGATAAGAACCGCGGAGTCCAAAACATCTGTTTCTTCGTAACTCTGGCCGAAATACTTTCCGTCCTTGTTCCATGCCTTATGCATGATTTCCTCGTATAAGTCATCCCGTGCGTTTATCCATTTGTTCCGATTCGGGCAAGGAAGGGATCGTTTTTCCACGAGACGAAGGCCTGAGCAAAGATGCATCGACGGATTCATTTGAATGATGCATGCTATTTTGACCAACCTCTATCTATGGCCACCCTGTGAGTTGGTATCCTACGATTAGCATTCGGCTTAGAACGAGAGAACACTTGTCATCACCAAAGCATTATCTACGCGGCCCGAAGAATCAGGATGTTGTCAGAATGAAATGTGGATATTACCTGCCTTGGAGTACTGGTGATCCAAAAGGGTATCAGTATACCAGAAGGACGATAAGAGTATGACGACGGACTGTAAAATGACGTTTCTTGTTCCGGACTTCCCTGCAGTACCAAGGTATAGGTAGAGATAATATCTGGTAAGGCTCGACTGACCAGATAGACCTACAGAAAATAAGGGGTCAAAATTCAAAACACGGCGGAAGAACAAAAGGTAAGGGAACAAGAATGGAAGAGAAAATACATACAAATCAGGCTCTTTGTAATTCGCCACCACGTCTGTGAGGCATTATTATCAAACTTGTGGATAACGCTCGGTGAAAAGAGTTCCTTACAATCAACTCTGGGGGAGTGTTTCGAAAGAAAAATGAGAATGGGTTGACTATGGAACTAAGCTGGCTCACAATTCCCTGACAAGAACCCTAAACGTAGTCGTTAGTTGGTCTTTTTATCAGAAGCAATAATACAAATTTACCAATCGTCATAGCCCTGCAAAAATAAAATAGCTAAGTTGCATAATTAAGATACTAAGCACAGAAATAAACTTACGAGAGGTTTTCCAAACTTCACGGCGTCAGTTGGTGTGCACGATCGAAGAAAAAGACATTACCTTCTGCCCGAGGTATATACAATCCATTCTAGTGAGCCACATTAAAAAAAATGCATAAACTAGAACCCAAATCGACATACAACTCTCCATATATGTCCTTCATATACTCTCAACATTATTACAAAGGGGGCTGAGGAATGGTTAAGTCTTACCAATTGAACATGATCTGCGGCTCCATTTCCGATTCTGACAGGCTTTGATCCCTTGTGTCCGTCGAGGTGAGTAAGCTCAATTTCTTCTAAGTCTTTTCCACCTAACAAAGATATTTAGGCCCGGGATCACAGGATGGGAAAAGGTGGTACCATGTATTGTGTACATTATTTGTAAACTTCCATCTGGATTTTTGTTCCTTAGGCGCTCGAAGATAAACTCCATGTAGGCTAGGTCCAGCCGCCGGTCGTTGGAGATAGTGTATTAGTTTAGCACAAGACAGACGTACCATTGGCTTCCTGGGTGAATCCAAGTCGTAAGAGTGCGTACAGAGTGAAAGAAGAGTCTCGGATCCACGACGCTCTGTATGGGCCGGATGAGATATATAACCGTGGAAGACTGTGGTTGAGACATACCGGTAGTCCCTTCAAGCAAAAACATATGAGACGCACGGGGCCATTTTCAGCAGATTACGTACCAGTTTCTTGTTCCACCAATATACTCTGGTAAGCTGAAAGTTGGACTGGCGACAACAGCACCTAAAGCAGCATCAGCCGGGGAAACCTAATGCAATGCGCAGCAACAGACCAGTCGGTTCAAATATTAGTAGCTTGAGTGCCAGCGCGCTTCGGTGGACTGCCTCTTTCCACGATCCGGAATATGTGGACTGGCGAATCCATTCATACCAGTATCTATTGGTGATCTAGATAATAAATCCTTCTTGAGTTGGTAAATTAACGTTTAATGGAGCAAAACGCACGGTGAGTAAAGAATGGAGGAGTTCCTGTTATCGTTTATCAATTAAACAAACCTCCGGGAACCGCGGGAATAGAACGCACTTTAGTCAGGAATGGGTCATCAAGCGCCCTGGCTTTGCCGCCTGTAGGTGAGACCCGCGTCGCATCGATTGCTCGAGTATCATCCTCTGAGGGTGGCGTGCGCAAGATGAATGTCACAGCTTGTCCTTCACTAAGCTGGAGCGAGGCGTAAGCTGCGAGACCTTTGTGACCTTTCGAGGTAAGGTCAAGCGTCGAGAGTTCTACTGTGGGCGGCTCGCATGTGTCCATGGTGTTCTCGACTATATATCTGAGATCCATTGTGAGGCTCTCCGATTCGAACAAGACTTTCTTCTGGTCAGCAAGAGGAACACTGGTGTCGTCAACAATAGTGGTCTTGTGGGCATCACGGGCGTAGTTGAATGCTGGGGCACATTGCATGAGAAGAGGGAGAGTACCACGGATGCATTCAACGCGACGGATGAGCCAGGGGAGAAGGGGCTTGTGAGAAAGCACAGGCGAGTTGGAGCTAGTCGGTCGCGGGAGAAAATCTAAAAATGAGGTTCATTAGTGGGTATACAGTGATAGATACACGTTATTGGATTATACCCGTGACACTAGCTACTCCTTTTTCATTCATGTACTTGGTTTGGAGAACCTGATATAGGAGCTTGGTTAGTAGATGATGTGACATGTAAAGACAACTGACATTAGAACTGGGAAGATAATTCTGTTTCACGGAGAATGGAACAGTAGGTGTAATCGAAAAATGGCCCCCCTTATCTTTATCGAGAATCCGGGCGAATATTGAAGGCGAATCAAAGTTTGGCACACAGTAGCTCTCAACTACGACTTCTTAGATGATAGTCGTGTTCCTACTGTATAAACTCACTTGATCCATCAAGACTGACCAAGGCAGCCGTTCGCAGATTACCAATTCTACAAGGAGATATTAGCGCCAGGTCACAGCCTGCGAAGGGAGCTCACAATGCATGGTCAGCGAGAGGGATGTAATCCCTGTCTTTCTGGGGAGAATAGATGTTCATGGATAATGATCGCCTGGTTATCGATTGGTAGGGGGTCAAGAAAGGCTTGTTGAAGCGCTTGAATACATGTCTCATGCCGTTCGAGGTGAGTAAGAAGATGTGACGTCACGTGTCGTGCAACTAATATATCCGATCACCCAGGAATAACAGAGTGATGCCTTGGGGATTGTATCCTGACAAGTGACGCGCGAGACGCTAATGATTGAGCAACGCTTAAAGTTAAATTGAAACATGTGCCGATAATTTCGAGTTGGAGAAGCATCCTCGTACAATAACCTCAAATTTCAGATCCCGCGTGTTTTATATGAGACGCTATCGACTTATCGATAGTACTACCGCAGGCTTCAGACCGCAGCAACTGTGATTTCGATGAAGACTTTGTCATCAGCGTTGCATAGATGCCCCCAAACATCAGAAGTGGGGTCGGGTATCGGCTATATGAAAGCAACGTGGAGAGGACGTGTAATATTGTATCCTCGAACAACTGCAAGTCTGGGCACCACCAATATGCATCTGGGATTGCCATGGTCACTCCTATGAGAAAGTCTTTAGACACCCCAGTGGTGCCGGCCATGTTCCATTTGGCCCCCTTGGCCAAAGTCTGGCTGGGTGTACCTAAGTAAAGACCTTTCACCGCCCATGGCTGAAACATCTGATAGGACAGATGTTTGTCAAAATGAATTGATACTTGGCGGATCTCGAGAGTTACGCGCCCAATCGTATCTTGTAGAATGGCTTTGGGCCGTATTTACGGTCACAACGACCAGAGTCTAGAACCCTCGGTCACAGACCACCCTCGATCACAGACCCCATAGGAGGTATGGTTGACATGAACACTTGGCGCATAGAGGGCTGGAACCAAGCAAGTCTTGCGTGAACGGAAAAGCTATATATATAGGTCGTGAACCCTATGACGTATTGGATATGACGAAGAACCGTAAGTGAGGCTTCTTCCCCTCCACGTTCAAGCAAGAGGGGCATGCAAGACGGACAACTCGGGAGACACCTGGGGTAAAGTGATGGCTAATGTTTCTGCGATTTGAACCTTCCGTCGTAAACGCCGCCTGCGACGAGAAGCATCTCAAGTCCTTGATACTTCAGCTTAAAACATACGCCGCCACTATGACCTCGGAGAAAGTATATTATACTCCATCTTCGTAGCTACCCTTACCATCCATAGGCAAGGCCATTTCGTAGCCAGCAGGAGCTTCGGCCAAGCGCCCCAATATCCAGTGGAAGAAAGAATGCAGGTGGGGGGTTCCTTTTGTCCGCTCAGCGGAAGACACAGAACTATGATATCTGCATCCTACCGTCCCAGTAGAACTGAAGGTTGTTTATAGGGAGGGAAGATGAAAGTAGTTGCGAGGACCCGGGACCCGGGACTACAGCTGGAGGGTTCAGTCGAAAATCTGGATATATAATTGGCTATTAAGATGGCAAGAATGAATGTCCTGCTTGATGGAAAAAAGAAGGGCCTTTGATGTGCGTCGTTCGATTCCAAGGTATGAATAGATCCTGGAAGGTCCGAGGAACTGACGATATTACGACTTGATGATGATTGCCAATTCGACACCGCAGATATCCATGTAAGATAAATTCTCTACTGAACTTCTGAGCGCTTGGTGCACTTATTTATCAACGTAGTCATCTTATGGTGCCCCGGCTGCGGCAGCCGCTGCTGTTGACAGTTGGAGTCGAAATCAGAAAAACAAATGACGATCATTTGTTGTTGTTTGTAATAACAATAGAACGTTTCGGCATACAGACCTAAATACATCAAGCTGAGGTAATCGGGAATCGGGACCCGGCCATCATATTGTATAATCCAACACACGACTCACTGGCATCAACCTGGTCATTGTCAAGATTGTTCCGAATGCCACATCAGTGGCGCAATTTCCATTTGTAAAAAGACACACCTATGTGGAGGTATAGCTGTGCCCTAAATCCCAGTCGCTTTGAACAAAAGTACATTGCCAGCAACTCCGGCTTTTACTTAATATCGGCCATGGATCTTCTGAATAGGGTCTGGTGACATGCCACCGCGCTTCCTACACCACCTGGTGCTTTGATATCCCCGCTTGGTCCCTCTAATACCCCACGGCGGCCCGGAGATGAACGCCTTAAATGTGCTCCAACACAAAATCTTCACCGTTCAACTCGCGCTATCATGACAAGCTCGAGCAAGGACGGCTCAAAGCCTAAAAAGTTTTTCAAGAAACACTCCCTGAAAGTTGGAGACAGGATCACCGATGCCGCAGGTCTAACTCTCAAGGAAACGATCTTTCCTCTTTTCCTTGTCACGATCTTGTATTTTCTTTGGGTGCGTTACTTTTAATACTCCCCACCATCCTGACATTGAATTTTCCTCACCGTTATAGGGATTTGCATATGGACTCCTTGACACACTAAACAAACATTTCCAAAATACCCTTGGTATCACCCGAACACGTTCTTCTGGTCTTCAAGCCGCATACTTCGGTGCCTATCCTCTTGCTTCTCTTGGGTATGCCAATTGGGTCCTAAGGAAGTTCGGCTATCGCGCAACGTTCATTCTTGGGCTTTCGCTCTATGGCATAGGTGCTTTGATGATGTGGCCAGCGGGTCTTAAGAGGAGTTTCGGGGGCTTCTGTGGGGCTACCTTCATCATTGGCAGTGGGCTGGGAACATTGGAGACAGCCGCAAACCCATACATGGCAGGTGAGTTTTACGTTATCCCCATTATTTTACATCCTGGGGTTAACAGTTAACCCCAGTGACTGGTCCCCCAAGATACGCGGAGCTCCGAATAAATCTTGCCCAGGCCGTACAAGCCGTCGGCACTGTCGTCGGACCGGTGTTGGGCTCTTATGTGTTTTTCAAAGAAACAGGAGATAGTGTTGACTCTCTCAAAACTGTACAATGGGTATACCTAGCCATTGCGATATTCGTCTTCTGTCTTGCAGTTGTGTTTTATTTTGCGGCTATTCCGGAAGTCACGGGTGAGTCTTCTTTTCTTCGATATCGACGCATCATTGAAAATCAATCACGACCTTTAGATGCGGACATGGCTCAACAAGCCGAACTTACTCACGTGGGAAAGCAAGATGGTGAACGAAGTTTCTGGAGGCAGTATCGCCTCTTCCACGCCGCGTTTGCACAATTTTGCTATGTTGGTGCACAAGGTCCGTTTGCCCCCGGACACAGGTTCGTATAACTCATACTCTGTTCAGTTGCAATTGCTGGATATTTCATCAACTACGTGACCGAAATCCGTGGGGACACGTCGTCTGCGTTGGGCGCCAAGTTCCTGGCTATCGCACAAGGATGTTTTGCTGTAGGAAGATTTACTGGCTCCGGTAGGTATTTTCTGACGTCGAAAATATTGCTATGCTCATGAAAATTTAACCCAGCCATCATGCGATACATAAAACCGCGTATGATCTTTTTAATCTACCTTACTGGGGCGATTGTGTTCTGCTGCGCTAGCATCACCCAACGTGGAAATATTGGCCTCGCTATGCTCAACATGACACTATTCTTTGAGAGCGTCTGCTTCCCTACAATCGTTGCATTGGGTATTCGGGGTCTCGGGAAACATACCAAGGTTCGCTATATATATCCCCGCCCATCAGACATGAAAATTGATATTGATGATGTATGACGTAGAGGGGAGCCGGATGGATCGTAGGCGGCGTTGTTGGAGGCGCGTGTGTATGTACCCATCTTGCTTATCGTCCGTCTCCGTTTGTCGGTCTCACCTGACCACATCTCCTCTAGGTCCCACCAATCTTAGCCCGCGTTGCCGATGCCCGTAACAGCACAGCCTTTGCCATGATCATTCCTGTGATGTTTTTCATCATGGCATACTCATACGCACTTACGGTTAATTTTGTGCCGAGCTATCGGGACCCTGCCGATAAAGTTGGCGAGTCAGACCTCGGGCTTGGGGAGTCTCGCGGTGTGCCACTTGAGAAAGAAGAAAGCTTGGAGAAGGGCAGTAGTATCGAGAAGGAGAACATGTAATCGAGGACGCCAAGATGGTGTGATCGCTCACAAATGTTGGCACGACAAGATCAGACCATGATGTATCTATACGAATTTTGTGTATATGTATGCTTACACCTAAGCGGGAATGGGATCCCGAATATAACCTTCTAGGCGATTAGTCACTGGTCTAAGTTTGGAAGGATGTATATGATTCCTAGAATGTTCCGTCGGGTTAATAGAGAGCCTGATAGACTAAATTCATTAACATATAGAGGTCACCCTGCTAAACTTGCCAATCCCGCCACTCACCAAGTATGAATTTATTTCAGTTAGCACAAGCAATTGACACAACCCCCCCTCTAGTCTGGTCCAATCCGAGAATACATGGTCACAGGCGGGCTTAGAGTGCGCCACCTATCTAACCAGTTTGTTGCCCCCAAAAGCAGAGGCGCCCGAGTCCCACACTTTCATATACGTAGAGAGAAAGAGGCCCCACAAGGCACCCAAAACGTGAAGTACCCACGTACACATGCTAGACCAGGGACGAAGAAAGGACGAAGTCGGCCGGGGGACGACGGCACGGACATACACCCAAACCTCGTTGGCCCCACCCGCACGAAGCACCACAGCGTACCCTGCGGCCCTTGATGTCGGGGCCTCCCATGCAGCATGGGAAGTGTCGTCCTAGCGGAGCCTGTATAAGAATAACAGAGCGGCACGTCATCTATTAGGTCCTCTGTCGTGGGTTGTTCGAAAAAAGAGAAACAGTTAGGATCAAGTTCTAAAAACGGGTTCAAGAACGAAGCCCACCGCGCAATCTACTCTTAAATAGGTCGGATTTGTAAAGGATGAGAATGGCGGACGTCATCAACGGACGTCATTAAGAATCAGCGTGAGTCGATTGTGCTCTTAGAAAATGACAGCGATTCGGTCAGACGACTCTTGGTGAGAACGCTGTGATCCAGTATCATAGCTCGAGGTTTCTCTGCTAGCGTAATCTTGTCATAATCGCTGAAAATGGTGTAAAACATAATGGGGTTGACTCCCGAGGTCCACTTCTTACGTTCCAAGCATTGATAATCGGCCTTGGATATGGGGGCTGGGCGTATTAAAAGTAGATAGACACGAAAACGTTAAGGGGTATTTGCTGGGCAGGGCCGTCTATCAGGTAGAAGCTGCTCGGATGTCCGTTCGTAGGCCTGGGTATTATAGGATCCCTCCACGCCTGGTGTAGCATTGGTGATGTCGAACAAGAAGCATGGGTTATCCGAATGTATACTACTCAACAATCGAACGAGTGGCTGAATTAACCCGTACACTCAAGCCCCATACCTCGCGGGTGGATGAATGGCCTGCTTGGGGCCAGGAAGCGTCCTTGTGGATAATATATTATATCACAGAATCCTGAGAGTTCTGGGGAAAAGCCGCCCCCGTGGAGACTGGAGTAGTTTCATTTGCTTAACAAATATACGATTAGCCGGGGCCTGTTGGTGTTGCGGGGATCCGTTAGGCTAGTGAGGGACGTTGTGAGAGGGGGGATCAGGCGAATTTCCCAGAGGCAGGGCCTGACATTCCTGTTTGTGCTTTTTTCCGACTTCCTCGATCTGCTTACCGATGAGTCTCTTTGCCACATGATGCGTGATCTGCGGCTGATATAGACCACCTGTCATTGAGGAAAAGTGAGCCTGTCAAGGATAGGGCCTGGACCTGTTTGGACGATGACTAGACTTACAATCTAAAAATAAAGATTCCAACGAAATGCTCTAATGGGAATGGGTGAAGAGATCAAGAACAGGTTCTTATTTAGTTTGATTTTACACACGATGACTAAACCGTGGTAAAACAGCTGTCTCAACCACTCCTCATCAAACGAGGAGGCATACTTCGATGAGGCATACTTCGATTGGTATTCTGAGA
>CEMJ01392862.1:0-10489 GCA_900068955.1 Clitocybe nebularis | reverse complement strand
GCTAAACACCAGTGTCCCCCTGAACATTCACATTCAAGGCGACCAAAAGGTGATTAGATACTGTTTAAAATTGCGACACCGACTTAAGATCAGATATATCACATGTGTAAATAAACAAGTGACCACCTAGATTGATTTGTACATATTTGTACGTTGAAAGTTACTCGACTTGTTGATCAATGAAATGGCTTGTACTATATGATTTGTAAATGACTTTAATAAACTCAGATGAGGAGCTCAAGGCGATCTTCGACTACAATCCGCTTCCACTCACTACTGATTCTACGCGGACACCTGAAGTGACCCCCTTCCCATTTTGGTTTTACGACAAGCACCTCGACCCGAAACTAAGCCTTTCCCGAGTTGAACGCATGCCGTCGCTGCCCAAAGATCTTTCAGCATCGGTTGACCAGGCTTTCAAAATGCCACAGAAAGGGGTATAAAGCTTCCTCTGATCAACAACAGGAGCTCTCTTGTTCTTGCAAAACACCGCAACCGCGGTGGTACAAAGGTATATAATGCCCAATCCGTTGCAGACCACTACTGTGATACCACAGCGAAATATTGTCTATCTATTGCCTCTACACTTGCGATCCATCCTGGTGCTCCATTTTGGGCGACGGCTTTCATGTGGAACCAAACACCAGAACGGGGCCTTCTCGAGTATTCGTCGGAGGGATATTCGCTACGGCTTCACCAGACCCCTTTGACGCACGAATTTGAACCATCCCCAAAGCTCGCGCCTTTTCTGGATCGCTCAACTGTCGAAAATCTACAGGATATAATCAATAAATTCCCCGATTTAGCAACGTGGGTCATTGGCGACATATCGGACGAGTCGGTGGCGATGCTCCGGGATATAGACAGAGTCATTGACTCGAATTCTTTTTTCACAGAGGTTTGTGGTACAACTGGCCATAGATCAAATGATACGGTACTCCTCCATCCACCCGATGCCCGTTCGAACTCTTGGTCCACTGGTGATTCACCTCCACGTGTAGACGCCCCTAATCAAGGCCCACGTCGTACCTTACGCTCGCGGCGACCTCCCCTTATTCACCGTGGAAAGGAAAACCAACAGGAACAAAAGCAAGCACGTCCCACTATGGGGGGAGTAAAACCAGCCATGACAACAGTGGGCAAGGGTGTTTTACCATCTATGCAGATGGATTGTTACAGTTCTTCTGCAGAAAGGTTTTTGCAACATGTGAGACCTCTTGAAGACTTCCCGCCCATTATATGAATAATAGGATTATTAGGCATGGGCCCGATCTGTCAAAAAAGATACAACCATTATTGTGTTTCACTGTGGGAATTTCGAACGTATTGGCATACGCCATCGACAATCCCAAACCCTTTATTTGTCTGATATGATCGACGTTGTCAACTGCAAAAACCCAGCTTATGGGAAACTCCATGTTGGTCTCTATATCTCTGCTCTTGAAGATGCGATGGACCGCGTCAAACAATTGCGCGAAATCGAGGCAGTGTCTAACAATCCAAGCCGGGGTCCCCCAATTATTAGACGAAGGCCAACGACGGACACCTAGGTGCTAAGAAGAACGCACGGGCGAAGACAAACACTCATGAAAGCAGCTTCACCGAACAGCGTAATAACCAAAATGACGTATGTCTTACCTCGCTCGCCGTCCTTGCTGATTCTAAACAACTAACTAGGATATTTTCCGTCGGGCTAGTCTATGTAACCTTGCGCTATTCCGGTTACAATATGGCATCTTCAATTCCTCGTCTCCTGCATCGTTCTTGCGCACAGGACGCTCTCTGTCGCCCTTGTTTGGCCCACTACAACGTCCGCGTGTTAGGCGGAAGTATCTACGACACGAGTATTTAACAATCATTATACGCTCCGAAATAGGATCGGGGGCAACTGGCATCCTTCACGAAGCTAAAATCGAGGTCGCGGCTGGGGATTCGACTCTATCGCGCGATATTGTAGCCAAGTTCGCGTTTACGGCTGAACAGCAAGTCCGAATGCGCCATGAGTATAATATTTATACCCACCTAGCAACTTCTGGTTCCACTACTAATATTCCTAGCATATATGGAATGTTTGAAGACCTTGAAGGAGGGGGAATGGCTCTGCTTATGAGTAATGGTGGTAAAAACCTTTGGGAGTGCCGGTCTATCGACGTCCCTGATGATTTTCAAGTCAAAGTCATTGAACCTGAGCGGTTCGTATTTCTCACCTGCCCTACTATCATTTCCAACCTCACACCCTATTGATCATAAGGACGGCATTTCTCAAAGCAATCTCGCGCGTTCATCAAGCAGGGGTTCACCATAGGGATATTCGTCCCAACAATTTTTTGATCAATGACGCAGGCGAAATCACTATCATCGATTTCGACAAGGCCCTTTTGAATCCGTCGAAAGGGGCGATGCGGAGAGAGTACAAAAATCTAGCGCTACTATTAGATGGGGAATACGACCCTCCGGATGGGCTGTCTACTGAGGCAACCACTGACTCGGCTGCCAACCTCTCAGATGTCACCGAGAGGTTATGAACTGTCCTCTCACTGTTTCTTGAACTAACTGTTCCCTTTACCTGTGTGATGATCTATCTCATGACCGCGAGTGGTGGCAAAAATACAAAATGATTGTTTCTGAAAATGTAGTGATAGACGAAGGTTTTACACAGAATTATCGTATCTGAAGAGCCCAAATCCCTCGTCCCAGTTGGTTGAAAATATGGCGTTATCCAGTTAGAATGTTGAACCTTCCGGTGGTTGGGGTAACTTCCTGTTGTTGAACGAGGCCATTTCCCTGAAGAACAACATTGTATTAGGTGATGTTCATGTGAGAGGATGGGGTCCTCACTTTCTAATTTCCACGAGGACGTGTTCGATGCTGCTATTCCTGCTCCAAGACGCCAAAACTGGCAGTTTGGATGGATCCACTTTGCCATTAGTTTGATTGACAAAGGGTAGATTTACGCGCGAAAGGAATTGGACGTCGGGGTGGACGTCGGGATACGATTCGCCACAAGTTATCTTCAGACTGTAGATGCGGTTTTCGTGGACCGTCTAATCAAGTCGATCAGTTATAGCGGATCCCGACAGATGAAAAAGAACCCACGTGTCCTGGGCCGATAATTGTACCATTCCAGTTGCTCATCATGATATCGTCGCCATCCTCAAGACCATAGGAGCATGAACCATCACCGATGCCTTTCTCCCCTTTCTCGAGTTCCTCGAGTAATCGGAAGTTTCGTGGAACTGATTAAGAGATGCTGATATCAGCCAGATTGTGCTGAGATGCCAAGAAGGTTGAATATAATTACTCTTGGCCATCGGATGGTGCAAAGACTACAACGATAGTGGGCAGCGGGGCTGGAGGAGTTAGAGATTCAGGCTGTTGTTTGGAGGCGGAGTTGGAACGTGACGCGCCACAGCCACCGTTACTGACTAGTCCACATAGCTTCCTGTACCACCTCCAACGATCCCAAAATCCGCAGTTAATTTCCCCTGGTCAGCAACTACCCTTGTAATAGAAAACTGAAGGGCTTCTAGTATGTTTGGAGGCGGAACGACCAACCCATACGACGATATTGTCAGTGAGTACCTGTGTTTCTTCAGTCGATGGAACTTTGCTGACCATTCTGCATCGTAGACAAAACTACTGATGAAAACTTAACGAGCGAGAACTGGGAGTTAATTCTCAATCTTTGTGACAAAGTACAGGATGAGGGACAGGAAGGGTAAGACCTGCGGTCGACATATGCTATCCTCACAACTTTCTCAATCATCTTCGTAGTGCTCACAGCGTCATTGCTTCGGTGCTCAAACGTTTAGCACACCGCAATCCAAATGTACAACTATACGCACTTTCACTTGCGGAATCACTTTCCAAGAATCTCGGCATCGAGGTCCATCGCGAGATTGCGTCGAAGGCGTTCACACAGGGTCTAGAAAGGCTAATCACAGATCGGGTGCGTGCTTATCGCGAACCACCTTTTTCCCCATTCTGATATTAGAGAATGAATTCAGACCACACATGATAAGGTCAAACGTCGGGCTCTTGGTCTAGTAGCAACGTGGACTGCAGATTTCGAAAAGGACTCCACGCTCGGTGTAATGGAAGACTGTTACAACAATCTGAAGGCAAAAAGTAAGACGATATATCATAAACCGAGTGTATCTTGCGTCTAAGCACCTTGTAGACTACAAGTTTGAAGCACCCGAGGAAGCACCACCACCAACCGTCGATGATGAGATTCGAAGGAAGGAAGAAGAAGAGCTTCAACGGGTCTTGGAAATGTCTATGCAGGACAAGGGCGGGCGCGGTCAATGGTCCGGATATAGCGCTACTTCATCTAATGTCGCAGGAGGGTCTAGTTCTTCATCAGGCGCTAATCGAAACGCGGCCTCAACAGCCTCACAACCTTCCATAGCAACCTCTAGCTCAGCTAACGCCTTTACGCAGCCCAAATATCAAGCAGGTTATGCACCTGCGCGCACACCTTCACCTACTCCAGCGTCACCCAAAACCCCACACTATCAGTCTGCTGCTGCTTCAACACCCACGACAACAACAACAACTGCGGCTACAATGTCATCTCAAAATAATATTGTTACCCGTGTCCGTGCTTTGCACACGTTCGAGCCCACAGAACCTGGGGAGCTAGCATTTGAGAAAGGGGACGTTATCAAGGTTGTCGATCGTGGATATAAGGACTGGTGGCGAGGACAACTCAAAGGCCGGACAGGGATTTTCCCTGTGAACTATGTGGTTCGTACAATATTGCAACTTGTATAACCTTGGCTCACTTTCCCTGCCCTACTTAGGAGCCAATGCCGGAACCAACTTCAGCAGAACTAGCAAAGGAAGCAGAACAAGAAGCGGCTGTCTTTGCACAAGCTGTGAATGTGGAGAAATTGTTGAATATGCTCCGTTCACTAGATCCTGCCAAGGACAATCTTGCAGATAACGAAGAAATTCAGGTTGGTTTTGGAGGGAGGAATAGTTTTTTTGCGTTATTGATATTAACTCTACATCTTCGTAGGAGTTGTATCGATCAAGCATGGCCTTACGTCCGAAAATAGTCAAGCTGATCGACAAATACAGCCAGAAGAGAGGTATAACTCTTATCTCGCTTCGTACGCTCTCATTAACCCTTCCACTTCTAGCCGATCTTGTCTCAATGAACGAGACTTTTGTCAGAGCCCGCACGATTTTCGATCGGATGATGGAAGAGAGCTTAGCAAGGCATACCGGAGGTGTGTCACCTATCTTTATACCAATACCTCTTTTCTCCAACTACCAACAGTATACGAACAACCATCATTCCGCGCCCAGTATCGTCCCGACTCCCGCGCGCGTCAGGAGTACCAACAGCCACCCGGCGGCCCTGGTGCTCACGCCTATGGTTGGAATCAACCTGGGTATGACCAGCCTGGATTCAACTTCCCGACCCCGACGTCTGTATATCCAGGTCAGCCGGAGAACGCCCCAGGGTACCCTAATCAGGCGGGCACACCGGGCCCGCAGCAGTTTGGAGACCCGAGTGCGGCTGCTTTGTATGCTCAGCAACAGCAACAGCTGAAGGCTGCGGCTCAAGCTGCCCAGGCTCAGGCTCAAGTGGCACAGGCTCAAGCTCAGGCTCAGGCTCAAGCGGCACAGGCTCAGGCTCAAGCGGCGCAAGCTCAGGCTCAGGCGGAACAGGCTGCTCAAGCGGCTCATGCGCAAGCACAGGCGCAGCAACAACAACAGACACCACAACCTGGAGCGGGTTACACGGCCCAAAGCTATGTGGGACAACAGCCCGGGGTTCCTTACGGGCCCCAGGGACCTACGCCATATCCAGCCCAGGCACAGCAGAGCCCTCAGCAACAGATGCACCAGCCGCAACAGCAATCTCCCCAGATGCAGTCCCACGCCCAACCTCAGGCTGCTCAGACACAGCCAGCCCAGATCGACACGACAACACCTGCGCAGCAAACACAACCACAGGCTTCCTCTCCTCCCCAACAGCAGCAACAGGTTGGGCCTCCCTATGTATTCAACCCGGCCACTACCTATGCCGACCCAAATGTTCAAGCTTGGGCTCAATACTACGCAAAAGGCGGAAGGGACCTCGCCGGCGCCGTTTACTTCATCTCAATCCCTGGGGTGACGGATACCGCAGCTGCAAGTCCACAGACCCAGCCCCAAGTACAAGCACAGCCTGCCCAGCAATCCCAGCCTCAACAGCAGCAGCCCCAAACCCAACCCCAGGCCCAGGCCCAGATGCAGCCGTCTCAGCAAACACAGCCCTCGCCCTCGCAGCACGCGCCTGCCACCGGCTCCGCCCCCGTCATGCGCAACTCTGTCGGCAGCCTGCCGTACCCGGGCAGCATGGCATCCAACGAGCTCTCGTATGCTAATCCCCAAGGCTCCCACTCCCAGCCCCAGCTGCACGACCCGCAGGCCCAGCCGGCCCCTCTATCGACGATGAACAGCTTCTCCGGCGCCCCGAGCCAGTCCGCAGCAGGTTCGTCTGTACCTTCTTGGGTGATACCCAAGAAGACATCCCCGCCGTCGTCGATACATGGTCCGACGCCGGGTGCGGGAGGGGGGCATAAAGACGGTGCTGGCCCAGGCTCGTATTTTGGGCTGCAGGGCCAGTTTGCGAACATGAATATGGGTGATGGGAATTCTGCCCACCATCCCTCACCACATGAGCTTGCATGATGGGCCTTATTTATTTTCTCCATACGTTGGATCTAGAAAAACCTTCCTTTTTCTCGATGGGTCATCTTATGTACTCTTTGAATTACCTCTTCATTTCGTTTCTTTCTTTTTGACTGTATTTTTCTTTTGGACTGAATCATACCAATTATCTTACTTTCCATTACATGGTTGTGTGTCAGATTTATGTAACTGGTCAAGGATTTTATTTGAACGTCTATCGGAACTAGACCACTGCGATTATGGCTCAAGGCTCGATAGCAGGCCTTTCCATACAAAGTCCCGGGCGTTGCCACTCGACTCGGCATACTTCGCCAAGAAGAGTTCGTCGTAAGATGCTGTCGATGACACAGCCAGTCAGTGGTCAGGCCAACTACTGAGATGTGATAAACACCACTCACAAGGAACAAGCGCTTTATCCTTCATCCAGACCTCGAACAACGACGCGGCCTCCGCCATGGATAGTTGATCAGGCACTGGGAGGGAGCGTAAACCCTTTGTGTACTCCATTAGCACCCGCGA
Source organism: Clitocybe nebularis (assembly GCA_900068955.1). Lineage (NCBI taxonomy): Eukaryota > Fungi > Basidiomycota > Agaricomycetes > Agaricales > Clitocybaceae > Clitocybe > Clitocybe nebularis. Next base: position 3,280 of record CEMJ01392862.1, on the reverse strand, counting down.
GCGTTTGTCGTAGGGGCTCGTTGCGTGCTCGTATGGGAGTTTGAGTGCGTCCCGGAGCTCTATGGATAGTTTGTAGTTTGTGTCAGATCCGGTGATTGCACCGAGGAATGCCCCCTTTGCCTGGAGGATGTTGTGTTAGTAAAAAGGAAGTTCAAGTTGTGAGTGGGGGTGGACGAACGAAGGACCGTCTTCCGGATGCATAGTCCAGGATGAGACGGGGGAGTGACAGGTGGTATGGTCGAATGGGGGTGAAGTGGGGGTCGCGGTATGCAGTTCGGCAGTAGAGAGCTTGGAAGTCGTCTACGGCTAGGAGAACAGGATGCCTACGGTTGGTGTAAGTACAGTACTGACGAGAGGGTTGAGGAAAGAGTTTACTTGGTCTGCGTGCTGAGCTCTGTCATTAGCGCGTCAAGAATGACAGGAGAGGAAGGCGGATCTTTCAAGGCTATCCCCACGAGGTCTGATAGGCTAGTTCCTTGTGGGACTTCTCGCTTCTCAAAGACGAGTTTCTTCGTTGTGGTCAACGACGAGAGCGTGGTGGCATTCACGGTCTGTAGGCGTTGAAGCGTTTGGAACGCGAACGCAGGTTGCTGGTATGTCTGGGTACGGAGGTCATATTCGTACGGCGTCGTCGAGTTGACCAGTTTCACGGCTTTCACTGGTATGAGCAAAGTAGAATCGCGTTGGCCAGGGATCAAACGTACCACGCGGGATATAGATAACGACCCATCCACTTGCAACGCAGTGCTCTACAGCCTGAAGCATAAGGAAACTCTTTCCGCATCCCGCCCGACCACCTGACTTTTTGAGAAACCCGCGACAAGTACGGTGATCAAGAACTTACTCAGAACCACTCGATTATCCAGGCTAGACGTCTCCCGCGCTTTATCTAAAAGTTCCACCGTATCCACCGTCACGTCCCTGATGACTGAGCAGGGCGTTGAAAGGATCCGGAACTGGTCGGGGTCAGACGAGCTAACTTGCATTCAATAAACTTGGGCCATACCTCCAGTAGTAGCTTCTTCGGCAAGCCAAATATCCGGACTGGATCGTTGTCCGGAAGCGAAAACTCTGCGGCTTTTCCGACCATATTCCTCGTGACAGTTTTCTATGATGCTTAAAATTAGCACCAAGTCCTCCCGATGTGGAATTGAACTGACGGGGCTAAATTTCGGTAAACTGAGAGATGTCCTAGCATCTGACTGGAATAGTTCGTGGGTTAATTGAGCGGCGGGCAGGGCGCGAAAGGCCTACACCATCAAGTTAATATTTGAAGTGAGAAACATAGTGTCTATGGGCTTACCCCGAGACTTTTCTCCTTCTTTTTGGGAATTATCGCGCCTGTTGCGTCTCTCTCCACTACTCTTTTAAATTTGCTACCTATTCAGAGATATTTAAACCAAAGACGTCGGCTATTCCACAATAACTTCACGTACCTTTAGCTTTGCTGTCACCGGATTTCTGTACCTGCGCCATGTACCTCCGGGGCTGGTAGTTGTGCACAGAAGCCGAAATTCCAGACTTGAATGCATGTTGCTGGAGTGCTGGGTACGACGGGCCTGCACGAGAAACTCCAGCCAAGATTGACATAATTTCGGGCAAGTCTTCCAAATTCTTCCTTGCATACTGAAAAACCGGTCACGAACATGTCACGCAGTCACGTGGCCATTAATTGAGACCGATCACTGATCACTGGCAGCAATGCGGTGAAGTGATGTAGCTGTGAACCATCATGCATGCCCGTTCGTTCGCCCTTCTCTCTTTGTATTTAGCGCCAGACAGACTACAGCATCTTTTGCAGGCAAACTATGGGCCGCTGGACGCAGTATGACGAAGTAAATCGAACCCACCTTACCCACACTCTACTTAAAGCTAAATATACTACCTAGGATTCGTATCGTCTCCCAGAAGGCGTATCACGAATAGGTTATGATGCAGATACTGGACAGTACCGGTATACGGGTGGCCTTGAGGGCGCACCTTACTCTCGATATGGATTTGTTTCTGCCAGTGGGACTCCCTCTCGTCAACCCAGTGTCAAAAGAAGTAACCTGGGTCATATCAATCCGTTTTATTCACACAATCCAGCACGCCCATTAGGTGAGTAGCTTTCATATATTTCGTTGCTACATATTCAATCTCTATCTAATGGCCTTGCCAATCCTTTCTTCAGACTTTGGACCGCAACGCAATAAAGAATGTGAGGACTTTCATATCTGAGTAATATCAGATAGCCTTATCTACAAGCAGCCTTAACTCCATCGACTTTCGTGAGAAGATACCTGCGGAAGATTTCCTCTGTGAGCTTATCGAAGGCAATGCGGAGAGCGCACGATGTAGCGCAGAAGGTTATACTCTCCCCCTTCCGCAAACCTGCGCCATCACGCCTCTCGACCAAAAAGAGCAAACCGCCCGGTCAATCTAGCCCTTTGAAGCAACCGTCAAAACATGGAGATATCAACACCGGCTCTTTTTCTAGACCCATTGATCCCATCCATCCATCCACGGGGTCAATGATGGAGAAAAGAAAAGAGCGGAAAAGCACAGAGACCTCATCCACACGAGGGCCGAAACGCAACGATAGCGCACGCCGCCAGGGCTCGGTCCGTGAAAGGAAGTCCTCTCGGGCGCCGGATGGCAAGCGCCCGCCTCAGGTCCACCAGCACCAGAAAAACCCAATGCCCGTGCTAAACACCGTATACGTATCCGCTCTACCAAACACGAAACCATTGCGGGAGCACGTCGCTCGTGCTCAGTCCTTACGTGAGAGAGAGCGACCGTCAACACCCTCTCGTTCGGGTGCACCGCCTACTCGTGCTCGGTCCTTGACGCACAAACGCCCGTCAAAACCACTCCCCACGCCTCCAGCTCCCATGCCCCCAGTCCCCAAACACCCTTCTATCACCTACAGCCGACCGCCTTCCCGGTCTGCCTCTTCGCGGGCTCCGAAGAGGCAAGCACCGTCTAGTGCTCCTAGTCGGTCCCAGAGTATATCCGAAGGGAAGACGTTGGCGCACTCTTCGACTCCTTCGAGGCGTGAGAGGAAGCCATCGGCCCATCGCTGGTCCCAGCCCCCGCCGGAGAAAGGCAAGTCGAAGACGGGGCGCTCGCGCCGGGCGTCGATTGTTTTAGATGCCTCCACCGTCGAGCTCGAGATTGCTTGATTCCATTTCCTCCCTCGGTGTTATGTGGGGCCTTTGACTGCTCTCCAGGAACCTCATGTCAGCGGCCTCGGTTTCTCAGTAGGCGGACCATGTGGCTTTTTATTAAATGATTCGAT
>CEMJ01392859.1:90069-104005 GCA_900068955.1 Clitocybe nebularis | reverse complement strand
ACAAAACAGAAATCAATCCTAGCTTTCGAGTGACCTATGAATGCATCAATGTCCCTCGCTGACACACGAGTATAACGGCGTCGCGTAGAACTAATCCACCTGGGTGGGCCCAGAACTCCCATGACTACTAGATGCAAGCACGAGACCGAGCTTTTTGAGCAATGGGGATGTAGAGTTTACAAACCATAATATTCACGGGAGCAGTAACTTGGGTTGTACCTGACCCGTCGTCTGGCCGTTCGTGAACGTATGAATACCGATGAGCTGTTTACGACGCGCCATTGAGAACACGAGAGTAGAAGAAAATAAGACGAACCTATAGAAAATATCGACGTCTACTATTTCTGTGTTCCTTTTGTTATTACTGACAGTCTACCCATGGGCGCTCTCCCCATGACAAGTGTGGATCCCAAGTGGATCGACAACGCAATTCCGGCAGAATTCGGCAAAGTCCGAAAATATCCAAACTTGGTGGAAAGCGCAGTCTTCTCGTCAGCTCAGCGAGTCACCGACGCTGTGATAATTTTCCTCTTGGCTCCCTCAATGAGTCGCTCAACTACAATTAAGTTACCAGTGCTGGATATATCCGCTGCGTCGCCAAGGACGATGTCCATGCGAGGAAGGGGCCGCAGTGGAAGCATCGTCAAGGTTGAAGAAGTGGGCGCCCGTTCCACGGAGGAAGTACTGGATCGAAGTGCCTATTCCAACCCCAACGCGAGTTGGGTCAACGCAAAGGGTACATTGAATTAACGTGCCTGTCACTGCTTTCACTAAGTTTCTACAGGTGCTTGGCTTATACACGTCGTCCTAATTATGTGCGGCAAGCTTATCATCGACACCATTCCGGGAATGACACAACAAATAAGTTGGACATTGGTTAATCTATTCTATCTCGCTGTATGTTATTATTCGTCAATTTCGATAGTATTCTTGCTAATCCACCCGTTCCAATGCTAGCTATCTTACTTGATGTTCCATTGGGTCACCGGTATACCCTTCGAAAACGATCTGCACGGTGGTGCTTATGACGACCTAACATTATGGGAGCAAATCGACGATGGAGCCCAGTACACACCAGCCAAGAAGTGGCTGTTTTGCGTACCAGTCGTTCTGTCAGTATGCCGTAATATCCCTATACCCTGAGACTGACAAAAGCAGATTTTTGGCATCTACACATTACACAAACTACAACCCGTGGTTATTCGCTATCAACATCTCTGCCTTGATCTTCGTGCTAATACCCAAGCTTCCTCAGGTTCTGCTCCTCACTCTCTCTGATCAATTCACATCTAACTCCACATCACATAGCTTCACCGCCAACGAGTCCGCTTCATGTCAGAAGCTCCATCTGGAATGGCAACTCCTATCACACCTATTTTCCCTCCATCAGGTTCACAGACCCCCCTTTCTGATGTACTCGGGCCTGCGGACATAACAGATGCACACTTCCGATGACGCTTTTTCTTTATCGTGCCATTGTTTTGATTCGAATATGCCGGTCAAGTGATACTAATTACTTGACACAGCCGAAAGTCATCCTCTCATAGCACTGTACTTAATAAGTCATAGAAACAACCGGAGACTTACCCCCTCACATCTAGTTGCGCGATAACAATTCCGCTCTATTTTGACTATATATTAACATCATCTATTGCAAGGACTCGTTCGATGTTTGCTTATATTGTTGCAGTCGCAGCCTGTGATATCATGAGTGGCGTCCCATGCTTAAGAATCAGTTTCAACTTACAAATTGCGCAGAAGCATCAGGATAGTGACTTTGCCAATGGTTGGAATATACAAGGATGCCTATCCAAAAGTTCCGTCAGTTAAAGGACACATCCAGGGAGCCATCGAGGAGGGCCGCTGCTTTTACCTTGTCGCGCACATCCTTCTCAAAGTTCTTATCAGCAGCTACGTTTAAACATACACATCCATCCTTTAGCCACTCAGTTTTTACTTTGTAAGTAGCACTTGGAACGGCGGACACAACAACATCCGATAGTTGAAGGCACTCCTGGAGTGAAAGATTGCTGGAGTGAACGACATGTCGGGGGTGATAACGGCGCGGAGGTTCCGTCTCGCTTCCTTCGACACGGGGGCGTTTTGTGTATTCCTGGGTCTCTTCAGGTTATGCTAGACTGATATAAACTGGATGGAGACAAACCTGAATGGAATCGATATCAACAGAAAACACACGAGCACCGTCGTTAGACAACAAGGCGGCTAATGGTCGACCCACGACTTCGGATCTGTGTCGTCAATTAGCAGCAGGTAAAAGAGATCAAGGGGGAAGCCTACCGATTTATTACCGTCACTATCTTGCCATACGCACGGTCACCATAAGGTAATATCCTGTTATAGACACCAACGTATTCTAGCGACTTGACGATGGCCAGTGGGGTACATGGAATGATGGACTTGACCGTTCCAGGAGGTGGCTGGTCATTTTCCGCCATGGTCTTCGTCGGGGGCGCCGGTGATGCTAACAGAAGCAATGAGTTTGGTTGAATGAAGCGAATGCTATGTTAGTTGCTTCAGCTACATTAAAGCTCAGAGGGGATTTATGTACTTATGGTATAGATTGTAGTGGAATTTTACGTGCAAGCCTTCAACGTCTTTGAACGGCGATACAATCTACGGAAAATATTAGAGCATAGATACGATAAACATATCCATGCCGTACCTGCTGTAAGTAATGATCCTAGCGACAGATAAGTTCACAAAGGTCAGATCTTTCATCAACATCTCATTCATTGATTCAAACCTGTTGTGCACCAAAAATCGGATAATAAACCTTTCAGTGGAATTACGGCAAATATTCATTATATATGCCGATGATATATGGCAATTGTGCATACCATGATGCCATTAACACTGTCATCTTCGTTGGCTTCGATGATGGCTTCTTCAGCGCCATCACCCTCTCCCAGATCAGTGGAGATCGCTGCGCCTGTCATCTTGAGGACAAATTCTACACCCAACTCCTCGCATTGTCTCCTTGTAAACTCTGCGTAATGTTTGCTCGGGGCAGAAGATGTAGCAAGAATCCCAACGAGTTTTGGTGGGCGGGTACATTCAGTCAGCGATTTCTTGACCTCATCACGGAATTCAGTCGCTATTGGATCAGCTTTTAACAAGAGCCCTTTCCCTGAAACCTCGGATACCTCTGCAGACATGCTAGATGATTTACGATAATTGGCTTGAGGTGATAGTCAAAAGTTCTAAGTTGGGAAATTTTTTTCTCGATCGTGATCAAGATTAGATTTTGTCGTCATTACAAGAATCTTATCTTCCCGATATGTACTGTGAACAACGGAACAGCGGTCCGGTATAATCTGTGTCTCAAGTGTTCAAGGTCAAACCCCATGACATTATAATGCAAGTTGTGGGGTGGAATACAGGAAATCGAGTTCATACAAGAGTCTGAGTCCGAGAAATAGCGTAATTGTCACTTCAAACAGCGCTATGGTTGATTCCGTTAGCCTTTGGCTTCGGCTGGTCATCCGCCTCGATTGCCTCGCCTGGTAATTCGTCTTCGTCTTCGTCCATAAGCTGTGCTGCTCGCTAAAGGTGATCGTAGTTAGAAAAAAATGTGTTTTGCTTGAAGTATGTAATGTGTACCTTCATAGCCTCTGCCTCATTGGAGTAGTGCCTTCCACGAGCTCGAACAAAGGCGGCATGCTTTGCGGCAGCTGTGATTCCAAATGTCAGAAATGTCAAGTTTGGCATGTCAGACCAACTTACTCTCTTCGTCCATTTCCTCTTCAAATTCAACTTCTTCCCCCGGCTCGCGGGAGTCAGCCCTAATCTCTCGCCTTGCGTCATTTGGCAGGTTGAAGCTGGTGCTTCTGCTCGACGTCGTACTACCGGACCGCCCCGACGTCGAGGGTGGCCTTCCGGCGCTGGAAACAGACGTCCGGCGTGATGAAGGACCGGACGTATCAGCGCCTGTCGATGAGACGGATAATATAGGGGAGTTGGTGTCACGTTCACGGGAAGATAAGATATAGTGCCCGTCTAAATCTAGGTTGGGGATTTCTATTATATAGGCGATGTTACGATGTGAATCTAGTATTAGAGATCGATGGCGCTGACCTCCTTCGATCTCATCCGTTTCAGCGTTGTATCTGACATAGGGTGTCTTCGGCTCCGTTATCTTCATCAAGCTATCCTTCTGGATTTCAGTCAAAGCAAGATTGGCTTCATCCCACTGCAGACTGCTGGATAGAACGATAGATATCAACCAGAGGAATATTGGATGTGAAACCGAGACTCACTGTGCTGGGCTGCCAGGGTTGGGCGGCGCATTCTTCAAGATACCCTTTGGTTTCGGATTAGAAGCTGAGCGAGGCAAAGGAGGTAGGTGCGAGCGTTCTTCTATGATTTCAGTGGAAGACATCGTGTTATAAGTATTAGAACGTAAATATGTGAAAGGGCCGGGGCAGTGGTGGTGGTGTGAATCAAGGATGAGATGCCAAGTAGTGGTGAAGCTCAGCCTTCATGATCGCCACCATGCTCTTTCAGGACGACATACCTAATTTGGTAATTGCCACAGCTTTGAGGCCTCGAGGATATGTCGAGGCAAACATCACAATTAGCATGTGTAGAGAAGTCTATAACATGACCCCAAGGAATACATCTAATATTGTACAATCCAAATAACCTTGTTACGTCTATCACTACATGCCTAAGCTTACGAGAGCGCCTGTCAGGCGCTGTTCCACATCATCTGGTTCCTGCCTGGCCATCTCAATTATACTCAGGAGTTTCTTGATACCGATGTGAAGTCGAGAGGAAAGGTCGTCAGAACCTGCAAAGCCGGCTTCTTTAAGGGCATGAATTGCCTTCCTTCTCTCGTCTCCAGATGGGAATAGTTCCACTTCACAAAGAACGTATTCCAGGGCAGTAAGATTGGCTATAGGGGGTACCCGCAGCTCCGAATCAAACGTCTCTGAAAGCCCAATATCTGTAAGAACTGATCGTAGAGATGATGTCGCAATGATGAGGAGGCGGCGACCCTACAAAGTGGACTGAGTCAGCGTATTTAAGAGAAATTGTCACTAAACTTTACCTTCGGTGGTCTCCGCCCAAACAATACTAACAGTGCTTGTAGAACCGCGTTGGAAAACCTTGCCCCCATCGGAGTCCAGTCTGACAGGTTAAGTATCAGGAGTAGTGGATTCTAGGCTGATCATGGCTCACCTATCAATCGTTCTATGTTGTCTACGACAATCACGCTAAGGGGACTTTTGTAACTGTCAGCGAATACCTTAGTAATAGCTGCAACTTTTTGGCTCTCGGAAAACCCGACCATACTATCAGGGGATATCAATTTAATGAACGGGAAGAGTGAAGCTTGGGCAATGGATGCGCCCAAAGCTGTTTTCCCTGCTCCAGGAGGGCCGTGGAGAAGAACGCTGACCAGCGGCGTACGTGTAGAAGATCGAACTTGTTCCACAAGTAATTGACCGGATCGTAAAATTTCCTAAAAAACATAAAACAAAGTGAGGATAAGCCAGCAGGGTATATAGCTAGACATACATCAACGACAGTATCAAAATGAATGATCCCGTTCTGAATGACCTGTTGAAGCTCTTCTTCAGAAACCCCAAAGGCAGGGTGAACCTCTTCTAGTGCGTTCATGAAGTCTCCTCTGTTGACTCTCAAGTTTTCGACATCGTCCGAAATACCTGCCATGGTCCCAACTTTGACGTGTCGGTTGAACGCAAAACTGGTTGCACTCTTAATCAGACCACCAATTTCAGCACCAGAGAAGTTCTTTGTTGCAGCAGCTAGCTCTTCCAAGTCGACATCAGAATCCATCACCCCATTTGTCCGCATCTTGGACGTATGTATGGTAAGGATTTGGAATCGACCGTGCTCATCTGGTAGTGAAATTTCCATGTGGACTTCGAGACGTCCCGGTCGGAGCAGGGCTTCATCGATCATGTCGAGTCGGTTGGTCATACCAATAATAAGAATGTTGTTCAGTTGGTCGACACCATCCATCTGTATTAAATGGCTGAGCATTATCAGAAAATAAGTATAGTATAGGATATACCTTTGAAAGCAGTTGATTTACGACACTGTCGCCAACACCTGTTCCATTATTCGTCGATCCACGTTGTTTGAAAATGGCATCCAATTCATCGAAGATGATGATATGAAGTCCACTTTCGTCCTTCTTTTCCTTGTACTAGAATCCCATGATAAGAAAATTCCACCATATCAAAACAGATAAAAACACTTGCCTCTTTCTCCGCATCCGCAAAGAGTTTTCGGATATTCTCCTCAGAAGCACCAACAAATTTACTCAGAATTTCGGGGCCATTTACAACCTTAGGTTCTCTGGCATTCAACATCTTTCCAATTTGCCTTGCTATGAGCGTCTTTCCGGTTCCAGGCGGCCCGTGGAGCAAGATACCTGTATATTGATTAGATTAGAAGACGTATGGAAGGTCAGCAGCCATTCATGCCTTTTACATGCTCAATGCCAAGTTTCTCAACAAGACCTGGAGGGAAAACTCGGGATGCAAATGCACGACGGAAGATTTCGCTGAACTCTGTGTCTAGACCTCCAATTCCCATGTCCTGGAATTTGAAGTTGGGAGCTAAAATAGCGTTTGGTGGCGCTCTGATATCACGTTAAGACGTGAATTTACAAGAAGCAATGGTGGGACAGGACACACTTGTTGGCGCTAGTTTTGATTTTTATTGCGCTATCTGGAGCCTTCATGAAAGTAACATCAGTCTTATCCATGAGGATACCCATATATTCGTGATTGACTGTTCGCTGTCCGCCTGGTGCGCCTCTTCGTTGCTCCTCAGCCAAGTCAAGGACACTCACTCCCTTTACTGTGGCTTTTAAATTCTGTCCATGGAATTCGAAGACGATGATCTCATCAGCAGACATCACGATACCATTGAAAGCCTTGACAAAGTTTTTGGCCATCTCATCGGCCGAAAACTGTTCAGCAATTTCATGCCCGCGACGAAGGAAGCCAACCTCTAAATCGATGGATTGTAGATAGGATGGTGCGGACGAATGGGGGGGCTGTGGAAGGGTCTCGACAGTAACTTGGTCACCGGATATAGATAGTCCGATCCATTGACGCTGCATCGCGGATGCTCCGACAGTGCCTGGCTGAAGTTTACCAGTATTATCATGTCTATCGATAGGTGTGAGACGCGATTTGAGGTCACAATATCCTGGAGATCTACCTGACGGTCAATGCAAACCCTCCCTTGACTAGTACATGTTGCCCTTGTTGAAAGTCCGAAGGGTGAACGATCAGACAGTTAGTCAGTGCCAGTGCATCGCTTGGTGAGCTGACTACACCGTAACTAAACATCGCGGCTTAATGTGTGAATCGGATATGATTAATGTAACGTACCTTCCACCAGACCGGGGTGGGGGTGCTTTTCGGTCGTATGGTCGCTTCTCGAATAGAGCACTCGATGGATCATTGTACGGCGTGGGTGTGGGGAAAGTACTGTATTGAGAGCTTTGTGGAGGTGGGGGGCGTACTCCGGCCCTGGGCCCGGATGGTAACGAGTGGCCATAGTTATCCTGTGCTATCCGAGTATAAGGGCCTGCATTTGGAGGTGGGGTCGCGCCTCCTCCCCTATTGAAGAAGCTCATAATGTCAAGGTTTGAGTGGGTATGGAAGACAAATGTATAGAAAAGAGTTTATGAATACAAGCTGTCGATGTAATATGATAGGCTGCGGTCGTGGTGTTGGTAGTGCCGGTGCTGTGCCATAACTCGATCGTTGCAAGAGAGAGGCAATTACGTAACGTGATATCTCTTGACATTTCTCGCGTAACGGTGGTGCAGTAATCCCTGGCCTAATACTTTCTCTCTTGGGCTCGCTGGCAGGAATGGCGTCCACAAACGGATCTAATGGGGGGCTGGGGGACGACTTTCCGGATGTCGACCAGTCCTGTGAACTCCTCGGCCCGACAGCACTCGTATGTGGTAAATTCTCATCGCTTCAACTTGCCTCTCACCATCATGTTTTTTGTAAGGTTGTACAAGGTGTCTTGGGACTTTTGGTTATACTTTCGTTGGTTTACAAGCGGCATCGAGAAAAGCCCATGAGGCCCTGGAGGATATGGTTTGTAATTGTGTGTTCTCATGAACCGGACTAATGTGGACCTTTCTCAAGGCTCTTTGACGTGTCTAAACAAGTAGTTGGACAAATGTTTGTTCATGGAGCCAATGTTTTCGTGTCGGGATTGGTATCAGAGCATACCTCTGGAAACGCGTGTGTTTTCTATTTTCTCCACATCCTAATTGACACCACGCTTGGTAAGGGCAGAACACTACACCATCCTCGTTATACTAACCTGAGTTCTTCAGGTGTCGCATTCATATATGTCATACTCCATTTTTTGACATATATCTTCTCTGAGAAACTAAAGTTCAAGGGTTTTGAGTCCGGAATATACGGAAACCCACCATCTTTCAAATTCTGGGCTCGTCAAGCAGCCCTCTATGTCCTTTCATTGACGACAATGAAGCTACTTGTTATTACACTCTTGTTACTATTTCCTGCACTTTTTAAAGCTGGAGAGTGGCTTTTAAGCTGGACATGGACAGGGGAAGGGGATTCACTGCAAGTCATATTGTATGTCTTTCCTCAATTAGCTCTAAATTATTTAAATCCTTAAAATCATCACAGTACAATGGGGGTCTTCCCCATCATCATGAATATCCTACAGTTCTGGCTTATCGATTCTATCGTCAAGGCTTCTAATCCTACTCCCGTCTCGCTGGAAACGGATACGCCTGACGTGTTCCCCGACCGCCAACCACTTTTTGACGCTGAATCGGATGATGAGGACGAGGACGGTAGCTATAGACCGCGAGATGTCGAGAATCCACACCATAATCCATATTCACACTCGTCAGCTGACAAACACGTATCCTCCGCCTCAGAGGAACACAAACATTCCGGTACAAGTAGTGTAGATCATCCTAACGATCACTCTTACCCTCCAAGTCTGTCCAGCAGTATGGGGTCTACCTCAAACTCCTCTGGCACAACCCCCAAACCTGCAAAAAATCTTCTCAAAAATGCTAAACGCCGAGGTGCACCCGCTCCGCTTAGCCTTCGTGTTGTACACCAGCCTGCAGTCAACTCTCCCTCGCTTTCTCCGGGGGTCTCGGCCGCACAAGTAGCATTGCCCCACGTTCCAATGATTCCTATCGTTGCTCCGATACCGAAAGTCAGCGTGACAGAATCAAATCAGGCATGGGCAGAGTCATGGGACGACTCGGATGACTGGGCGAATAGGGTCGGCGAAGAGGAATGGACTGGTCGGAGAATCGAACAAAAGAAAGATACCCTAAACAACGCATGGGATAGGAGCCCGACAATCCAGGTCGGTTCATAGTACGATCGATTCATCATAAACTTTCTTGGGCTCTGGATCTATATGTACATTATCAGTAAACTAGTATTAGTCTTACATATTGGAGTAATATCTAACGGGAGGGAATATACTCCCCCATTTACTCACGACTTTCCACGCTCGAACAGCATGTTTTTTCGCGACTCGGAGTCCACGTGTACTTGACGTTAACGCGTCTCCGAAAAAAATATCATCTTGATCACCCTGGGTCCTTCCATCTTCTTTCACCTGGACTGACGCCCCAAAAATGTCAGAGACAATGTCTACTATTGGGATTGCTCAAACTGCTGACACTACCATCAACGTTCCTGCCTTCTCTCTTGAAAATATCCTTGGCGAAAACCATGATGTGATAGAACACCCCGGCACCAATGGAGCACCTGCAAGTGGTTGGGATGAGGAAACTCCCGAACTTCCTGCCATCGAAGGATTCTGTGTAGAATGCGAAGGTGAACAAACTTCGAGCATCCTCCCATCATCTCTGACTAACTCGGGATTCATTGGGAAGATCAGCCTGCTCAGGTTCTCTGTGAAACATGTTCCGATGTGTATTGTGAAGTCTGTTTTGCTGCTCAACATCGGAAGGGATCAAGGAAACGACATGCTGTCAAACCCCTAGCTGGGAAGCGGGATAAGAAAGCGAAAATTGGGGGAGAGGTTACGAACGGCGCCGGCTTGGTATTTACCACGTTTGTCTCATTAGTACGTATGAAGCTTACCCTCCGATGTCTAGATGGAAGTAGAAAGAGACAACGGCGATGATTCTGATGACGAAGAGTGGGAGCGGGTTGCCGTTGGTCCGTCGACCGAGATTCTTGGTGCTCAGCCAGCGGTGGGAGCCAAGGTTGGGGAGTGGTTCGTGGAGCGCTCAAAATTCATCCCTCTACGCCTTACAATCGTGGAGAGAAAGTATCTTCGTCTTTTGGAGGCTGCGCTAGCTGTTTCCGAATACACCGACAAGATCGATACCCTCGGTTTTCGCCTTAGCAAAGCGAAACGAATTGTCCACCAAATCCGCGAACTTTGTGCCATCATGTCTGGACTCCTCCTTTCTGCAGATTACAAGCAAGGACAAGAACTCTTCACCGATCGTGACTTTGAAGCAAACGCAGAATTCTATCAACAGATCTTCGAGCTCGGCAGACGCCATAAAATTATGAATCCAGACAAAATGCGGAGTACCTATGGGAAACTTATATATCTTCTGCAGGTTCGTGGGTATTACCCTTTCCCCGTCAGGACCCGACTTACGATCTAAAACCATGCATAGGATAGTCAAACTCCTGAGGTCAAAGAATTGTTGAGCTTCTCATGTGTTCGCCCGATCAAAACTGTCTATGCCATTCTAGAGGAACATAATGCGTTAGATCTCCTCCGAGATGACCTTGTCACCATTGCCACAAAGGAGATTTATTCTGAGGGTCGGCCTCGTCGAGATATACAGAAAGATATAAAAAGCAAGGAACGTGCTATAGAAACACTTGCTACTCGCTACGAACGACAAGGCCTTTCTCAGGAAGGCATTAGGCAGTGTTTATACTCCATTGGCGATAATCACGCCTTCCTACGAGCTAATCGTGATCCCTGCGAACGCATGATATCCTTCTTAAAAGAGTACTTCAATCCCACTCAGGCAAAAGATAGCAAAAGAAGCCTTGCGATCCGAAGTGGAAAAGAGGGCGCAAGGCTATCCCATGACCATGCAAAGCAGTACGCATACGTCCTTCAGAGCCTGACGCTTTGGAGGGAAATTCTACATGGTGAGTGCTGATTACAACTCTTCAGTATCCAACTTGACTGATTTTCTCTGAAATAGACATGTTCCATCTCTGGTCATTAGCGGAACAGGACCTATTGGCTGACAATGTCCCATACCGCTTGCGAGACACAGGGCAGGGCCTTAACCGTGTCCAGGCTGCACCAAAAACGTCTCGGATGATGCATAATATCTTGCATAAAGCTCAAAAGAGTGTTGGTGTCTGGATAGGATCCAGTGTCATCCATATGGGCGACCACAACGTACCAAACGCTTTGATGTTCATCGATAAATATACCCAGATATACCGTATCTTGCTTCCGATCTGCAATACACTCTCACAGATACCTTCCTTGGCAGCAAAGCCTGCACTTCGTTCGTACATCGACGACGAGTTTGGGTCGGCTGAGAATCTCACGCGAGAAATCTTGGGCGACTTTTTCCGACATGGTTTTGATGGCTCTGGGGCGGACAACTTCTTCGATGCCGGTAGCTGTATCGATGGAAGGCTGACAAGTGCTTGGAACTGGTGTGCAAGTTTAGAAAAGAAGCGATATTTCCCTATATTTTTACTGACAGGTAAGTCTGAAATCCTCCCCAACATTTGTTCGCTAAATAGATCTACAGGATTCGTTGGCTTCGATGGAGAATGGTAATTGTGTGTTAGATATTATACTTAGACTTTTATCTGTAGAGTAGATGGCTCTTGCCTGTCAGGTAGTCGGAACGCGTCAAGCAATGGTCAGTCTCGTGCTTAATCCATGGAAAGCAACACCGCTGTGGGAAGCGCATGAATAGTAAAAACCATCAGGCTACATTTTGTGACTGTGCATGTCCTCCTTGCCTCCTTGCATTTGCGACGACCTCCAAAACCCCCGCCAAACCCGATTTCCAAGCTACCAATCGATTTTCTAGAACTTCCCACTGCTCCTTCTGGAATGTGCGCGCTGTTGCTCGTGTGATGTATAGCGTTTGCGTTGTCTGTGAGAGCTTTCCCCATAGGAGACCAGCTCGTATAACTGGATGAGATAAAATAAGCAAGAGTTTACGAGAGATATTAAAGATATACCATCAATGGCCCATTTTTCTACTTCCGATGGGTCGACTTGGAGAGCCTCAGACACTTCAGAATAAGGCAGACCTTGGCCGATGTGCTTGAACCCCAAAGATGCGAGGGTAAGAAGGCGGATTTTGCGTTCAACTTGTATCTTATCTAAGTCTACACAATTGTTAAGCACCATCTGAGATACTTGAAATACCAAGAACTCACTGAACTTTTCGAGGACACCAGGGTGAGAGTCCTCCCATGACTTAAACTCAGTGAGACCCTCGTTAAGGAAGATCTGCAGAAGTGCAAAGAGCTCGTGATCCTTTGCTGCAATAACTGCATCAAGTTTGAAAAGAGGATCGAAGTCAAAGGTCAAAGGGAGTCGAACGGCAGAAGCAATGAGGTCAACAGCAGCATCGCGTGCAGCAGGAGATGTTGGTGGTAGTGATCGTACGTAAGATATTGAATATTCGTATGCCTTCGTTCTATGAGTAGCTGGTGAGTGATTATCGAGATAGTCAATGATCGAGACGCACGATTGACCGGACTTGTCATAAGCATCAACGATAAGTTTAAGGAAAGAGGACTTTTCGTCGCTTGATATTTCCCATTCTGACAGCCATTTTTCTACATCGGCGAGGGAGAGTTGTAGGGCGTCAAGTTCATCGTTTGAGGTTGCTATCCGAAGTAGGGTCTTATACACCACAAGTCGTAAGGGAGATGATCGTGGAATAGCATTGAAAAGATTTGAAAGGCTGAGAATGTCGCGTTAGGGCATACTCTCATAGAAACACGTCCTCATACATGTGGTATTTTACAGACGGTCGTTCAGATGGCGCCGAAGATATAGTCTGCAGTAACGAATTGAGGTGTTCCTTGGCCTCTGGGGTCTCAGGTTCATAGAGGGTGAATAAATGAGAATATATCAGATTGAAAAACCCCTCGATCTCTACACCTAGGCGTGAGTAAAACACGATAAATGAAAAGCTACACGCACCTTTTTCCGTCCCTTCTCCAAGACTTTTCACCTCTATTAAGAACATAGCGAAGATCTGTTTCTGTCTTTGCACATCCACTTCAAGAGGTTTCTTCCCTTCGTCCGTCTTCAAGACATCTTGAAATGGGCGAATAAAAGCGACGCGTTCCTCTTCTGATCGATTCCGTACGATGTAGTTCACGAGTTCCTGGATCTATTGTATCTACATTTGAGCCGGAAGTTTCTGGATCTAAATGAATTGATATCACCTGCTCTTCAAACGTCCCCTCCGCAAACACTGAAATTGAATCGGTTACAGACATGATCCTTTACGTTCGATATTGGTCTTGCCATTCTCGTTCGCAAATTTTGAGAAGCTGTTGCATAACAAGAGCAAATACATAACATTTCGGGATCCAATAGCCCCGACTCGCTAAGAGCTGTCTCTCAGCTTGTTAACTCTATCAAAATTTGACAACGAGGTCTTTACCCCCTGGGCACTCGAACCCCACCCCATTTGAATTTAATCTCCCGCGTTTAACTCACACCGTTGTGCAGGATGGCAGCTTTAAATCCCACTTTCCACAATGGCATCCATGTGCACACTCCCAAGAAAATACTTGGCGATCTGATTGACAAGCCCTTATAGCGCTCAAAGTCGGGTTAGATTCTATAGAGTCATATATATTCAGCTAATCTCCAACCGATGATCCCAAACATGGAAAGTGTTAACGGAATA
>CEMJ01392859.1:40622-81588 GCA_900068955.1 Clitocybe nebularis | reverse complement strand
ATGCACTTTTATTGTATTATGGACTTTTAATCCTCACCATTATATTCCTAAAAATGCGTTGTACACATGTTGCAATTGAATAAATACATTTATCCCCAGGTCTCATAAGTTCCCCTATGAATTCTCATATGCACGCACTGCCAGGAATTGGTACACAAATGTAAAATCGTTGGAGAACAAGAATATCAATGCAACTGGAAAGCATGAGCCACGAACATCACCGCTTCCCTCTTCCACCGCGACTACCACCACCACGCCCGCCACGACCACCACGACTAGGCCGGCCGCTACTGGCTTCTCGCCCAAGCGCAAGTCCACCCCTACCCTTGCTGGCAAACCTGACAGCTTTCCGCACATTCAAGACACTTTCCTCTGGTTGTGGCTCCCTCCTTGTCTTCTTAGCATCACTGTCCAGTCGTGAAAGGAGTGCCAGAGAGGCTTGTTTCTCGTTCTCAATCGGTGCTTCAGTTGGGTCGAACTGAAAAAATTGCAGATCTGTTAGGACTTCAGATAAAGGAAGAATAAGCCGGCTACCTTTCGTTTCACACCTCTCACTTTCTTTTCGCCTTCTAATTTCTTATCAAATCTGCCCAAACTAGCGGTACTGATCCTAGTAGTTGCTAGAGTTTTCTCGATCTCCTTTTTGCGTTCGTCGCGGGGGGTGGCGGTTGCCCGTGCAATATTTTGGGCTCTTTGCTTTTCGTTTTTGGCTACTCGTTCTTTCCGCTGGTCACGAGCTATTTTCCTAGGGTCATGATCGACATCTGGAAGTACGGTTCAGAACCAAATCACATAGATTATCCATAAACACCAACCAGCATTGAGAGGCACCTCCGTGATCCATTGCTCTTCGATTTGTTTATTTTTTCCGTCCCTCCCCCATCTATTGACCCATTCTTGCTTCTCTTCATCCCAGATCTTCTTGTCCCTGACCTTCTTTTGAATACCTTTAGCAGCAGCAAACTCTTCCCACTTCGTTGCAGGCTTAGGTTTAGGTAAGAGCTTGGTCCGAGGTAGTTGATATTTTGGTGGTGGTAGTTGGGCCAGGGGACCGTCTGGGGATGGTCGAGTGGGGAGCGTAAAAAGGGAGGACAAGAGAGATTGAATGCCATCGCGGGCAAGGGATTGAAGATGTTCCTCGAGGTTTCCACTATGGCGCAACATTCGTTAGTAGTCTTGGTCAAAGCATCATTCATTGATGGCCTGACTTATAGCTTTCCTCGTCTATTGGATTTAGATCTGTTGCCGTGAGGAATCCAACATCGACGTCCAATGGCGTCTCTTTTTCGACTGCTATCGACTGACTGTTTAGTTACATATTAGAATGAGTGATACACGTTATGAAATGTCACTTGCTATTTCGCTGCATGTGAAGCGAGAATATTAGAAACGTCCATAGTATGATGTATGTCCAGAAATTTGAAAAATAAAATTCTGTCCTAGATGGTTGTTTGGCTCCCTCGCAGATGGCAAACAGAATTGATCATCCGAATTAGTTCAATTTCATTATTTCGAATACCATTCTGCCCTTATCATCACAACTCACTCAGCACGAAATGGAGAATAATACCAATAACACCAACAACAATGCTGCCGCCAGCTCAAGTACCAACGCGCCGGCTGCCACTGCACCCGGCGCTGAAGCCCCACCGACAGTAGATATGATCGGTGTTCTGGGAAATCTCCTCAAAAGTCAAACTGGAGAGCAACTATCGAATGAAAGAATGGCCCATATTCTTATCTCCAATATGGCAAATCTAGTTAAACAAGGGAAACTCACTCAAAACCAAATATACCAGGTATAGTGGTCTGACATCTTGACGTTCGAAATAAATGAACAATCTAGTATGGCATTAATCTCGAACAGCTCAAACAATTTGCAGATAAACACAAAGTTGGCACACCTACACAGACGACTGTCCCGGCTGGACCTTCAAAGGTCATATAATTTCCTTCCCTCATTAGTCACTTCGCTGAAACCCAGGACTCAGACACCCACACCGGCGACTACCACGGCGGCAGCTCCCACTCATCCTGCATTTAAAACGGGCCATGAGACAGGTGTTCCGCCGCCCAGCCTCGCAACTACTAATCCTGCGGATTTCTATCCTCCCATCAGCCAGACTCTTAACAGTACAAACCCTGGGCCTGTCCAATGGGCGGCTACACGACCATCATTAACTGGTGGCATTCCCAGTGGACGAATGTCAGGTTAGTTTCAGATGATTGTAGCCATTGTATATCTTTGCCAATAAACTTTGACAGGGACCCCCGCTCAAGTTGCCCGGGCGCCAGAAGACTCCAATGGTTTGAATTTAGATGACGGCCAAACACGTCGGAAAAATTCTGCAGGGGAACAGAGCATGCGAAGGACGATACAAGATTTGGTAGCCAGTGTGGACCCAAACGTGAAGATAGAGCCAGAAGTAGAAGATGTAAGTCATGCCCTGATGATACTCATCTACTCACAATGTAATCTCTTAGTTACTCCTTTCAATCGCTGACGAATTCATCGATTCTGTTACCAATTTTGCATGTCGTCTTGCAAAACACCGCGGAGGCGAGTCGTTAGAAGTGCGAGATTTGCAACTGCACCTTGGTTTGTTTTATTGCTCTGTAACGAGCGAAGGCTCATGAATATTCAAGAACGTAACCATAATATCCGTATCCCCGGATTTGCTTCCGACGAAACGCGAATATCGCTTTCGCAATCGTCCATCGGTCCTGCTGTCCCTGCTGTCTCCAATAAAAAGAACGCACCAGGGCCACACATGACACTACGAAGCCAGCGATTAGCACAGGTGCAGCAATCAAAACGAGAGGCAAAGCTGATGTGAAACAGCATACAGTTGGCAGGAGTGCCAGCACCACCAGTTGCCTGGGTTTGTCGATACCCCATGTATTTCACGGACATTCGACATTACACTATTGATACACTGTGTGTCCTTTAATTGTATCATTTACAATACACCTTATTTCACATCATTAATCGAGCATAGACACCTCGACTTTTGTCCCAAGCCCTCGCCATCGTGTGTTTGCGCCTTCTTGCTGTGAGGCTTGCGTCGGTAAACCAGTTAATACTTTCGCGATAAATGTGGCATCGGTAAGAGGCGTCAAATCGTCGCGCTTGGGTAGTTGCTGGACGAATATAAGTCAGGTAGACACTAGTATGGAAATGATCAGCACCGACCCGTCTGACACGTTCGTATGGGGCTTCCCATCCACTTGTCTCCCGGACAACCAGGGGTGGCTTAGACGCGAAAGAATGATAGATTCGGGTGTCGAAAGTGCGGAAGAGCACATTGTCAACCCGGAGGGTGAAACGCGACAGAATAAATAAACATGTAGGCATTACCCGCTATCACGATATGTTGTTAGGAGCTCAGTGGAGCTGACGAGGAAGATCCAACGTACTATTCTGACCAAAAGGTTAGATGAGCCATTGTCGTGCAGCTCATCTTCAAACAGAGGAATCTCAGCATAGAAAACGATAGGATCGGGACGCGTAAGTTCAGCCATCGGAATGGCATGGTGTGGGTTGTCCGGGTCTGCAGGAATCCATGGCTTTGAACTACCGGAAGATCCATTTAATTGCTCAGCCGATTCATGGCCTGTATAAGTTGTTGTGTATGTCCAATCATATGGCTTCGTGGGCACAGTTTTGGGCATTGGGAGGAGGGATGATGGCCCTGTGCTTTGGCGACAAAATTGAGCCATCTGACGCGATCCCCTGGATAAGACTGCTTTACCGACTCTCCATCCATTTATCGGCATATCCTACTTTGACGCCACCGTCCCCTTCCTGCAGCTCTCCATTCTTGACTGCTTTCAGTGCAGCCCCTGTTGTAAATGTATATTTCCATCCAGAAGGACGGTGTTCCACGGCTAAAAAATTTCCTCCAAAGGTCATTTCTGGTAGAGGGAAACCAAGGGTTGCTTGTAGCGCATCGCACTCTGTAGCATTGGAAATGGGATTTGTAGCCGCGGTGATGAACCAATCGTAGATATCTATGGACCGTGAATTTGGAGATTCCGATAATTTATGCTCTGGCACTGCGATCGCTGGAGACATAATAGCCTCGAAATATGAGGGCTTTGATCTGAATGGGCGATCTGGAGCCGTGGTGTGGATTTGTGGATGTTGCACTCGACGGGGGTTCTATCGTTACGAAGTATGTACGCGAACGATAAAGGGTCGGAACTCGAAATTTACGCATTTCGCTAGGATTTCACTCTTTCAACTTACTAGGAAGGCTACAACCACGATTAATGGAAAATTCACGTCCATCTACCCCCGCCCCCACAGAGGACCTATGGGGTTCTATCCTAAATTCTGTATCATCGTCGCGTTCAATACCTTCGAAACAGATACTTATTCTGGGTCAACCATCCAGTGGCAAATCAACTCTGACCTCTGCTGTACTCCAAAAACCCGCGTCAGATGAAGGAAAAGAAGACTACAGACATGATTTTGCAATTGGCTACGATTTCGCTGATGTTCGAGATGATGCCGACGAAGGCGAGTTGTGAACCTCGCCGTCCGGACAACACACTTATCATTAGCTACTATCTAGACGTACTTGCACGACTATCTGTCTATACGGTTCCTTCTGCCTCACCTTCGTATACTTCCCTGTTACCCCATTTTCTGCCTCCTCGGGCGTCCCTCCCACATACACTTGTCATGATCGTCTTAGACTGGACGCGTCCGTGGACATTTGTGGAAGAACTAGAAACCTGGCTACAATGGATCGAAGAGTGGGCGAAGGGCGATGGGTCGCGAGAATTAGAGATTGTCAAAGAGGAAAACCGTGAGCGGCGTGAGTGAACAGTTTAAATATCTGACGATAGCACCTTAATCATAACACCACATACAGTACAGTCACATATTCAACATTACACGGAGCCCTCAACGGATCCATTACCAATTAATTCAACATTATCTAGCACACTCTTACCCCTTGGCCCAGGTACATTTACCCATAATTCTGCAGGGGTTCCTATCATTGTGGCGTGCACAAAGGCCGACTTGATCGACGATGGAAATGATATGGCTGCGGGTGCTTCGGGAATGGGAAGTATGGTCAAGGGAAAAGGGGGTGAATGGGAGGAGAGAACTGACGGCGTAATGCAAGCTCTCCGAACAATATGCCTAAAATGTGTGTATCACTACATCCATTCATATTTTTCCCACTTTTAACCCCAAACAGATGGTGCCTCGTTGTTCTATACAACAACGGTCCCTACAACGTTACAGGTTTTGAGACAGTATGCGCTACATCTATTATTCATGCCTCCTGCCCCGTCGCCTGCCATGGCAGCGGGTATTGAACCCCAAGCCCCTGTTCGTAACATCTTTCCCTTTCAGGAAAAACCAAACACACTAGATCGTGACCGAATCGTCGTGCCTGTAGGATGGGATAGTTGGGGCAAGATATCGGTATTGAGAGATGGATTTGACGCCAAAGTCTGGGGAGAAGCCTGGGAAAAGGACCTTGCAGCCGAGGAGACTCAAAGCGAAGGGAGTGGAGCCCGAAGGCTATTTTCTGCCCTTGTTCCAGATCAAGGCGCCAAGGTACAGTTTCAAACTTGTTTCAATACTCCCTACTGACTTCGATCTACAAGCCGACCCCCTTACCACCATTCAATAGTCCAACGCCAGAGCAGGCTTTCCTCGCCAAAAATTATGACGAGAACGCAAAGAAACCGGACCGAGATCCTCGTGGTGCGTTCAGAAACCCAGCAGATCTTACAGCAGCGGCGGCGGGGATCGTTGGTCCTCTCGGCAGTAGTAGTTTCAGCCTCCCCAACGTGGAACGAGCATTAAGTGAAATGGAGATTGGTATTGGAGGTGGAGGCGGCCCAACTACAATAGATTCCTCGCGAAGGCCTACTCGTAATCCTGGTGGGTCAGCCGGCCGACCTCCTGGGCTGGCGCCTATTGGAGCAACAGTACCTTCTGCGACACGATCGCCTGTCCCCCAAACGCCGACCGCTGGATCACCGAGCCCCACTGGTGGACAGACGCAACACGAGGTCTTGCAGAACTTCTTCCAAAGTTTACTTAGCTCTAAGGATCGTGTTGGTGCCAGTGCAGCAGCGGCTGGTGGACGGGCTCCTGTACCAAGAGCGAATGGAAATACGAGTGGAGGAGAGGAGTAGGATATACCGCTGACCATAAAAGGAAAGACCCGCCACTTTCTTGTTGACATGTGTTATGGTCGCTTGATAAATCATCCTTTGTCCTTGACCACCATCACGGTCGGCCAACTCTTCCCTGTCTCTCACACACGGACTGGTCTTTTCCCCCCAATTTGTTCATCTTGGTTCATTTATATAACTTAAGTCCCTGTATCTTGTGTATTAAAATGGGAAAATGGTACGACTCTTCATCGGCCGTAGTGCGGCCTTACTCACAGCTGTTAATAGGACACCTGACTATCTTGACGATGTATTGCACGACAAAATCAAAAACCTCGTGTATGTCGAGAGCAAACCCTGCTCTCTGGAGGATGACCGCTCATGACTAAACGGACAGGTCTGGCGCAATCACCCGGTCCCTATTGGAAAAGACCGACCCCACAATTAGCTATGAGAATTTCGTAAAGGACTTGGATACTGGCGACTCATTTACAACTTCACTCATCGATATTCTTGTCAAGGTAAGACTTGATAATAAACGCCGCACTTGCGATCGTTTGAGCGCTAAATGCCGATTCACAGGAATTGGCTGAGCGCCGTACTCGTCCAAGCATGAATGACCGCAGACTCATAGCGGATCGTTCTGCAAAAAGCCTGCGATTGCTGGCGACTCCGCTTCGTATATATCGTGACCGCTCTGTTGGACGCTTCCACCCTAGCAGGAGATCGGCTAGCTTGTCCGAATATCTTACGGCACCCCCAAGCGAGATGGACATGGAGGAGGATGAAGATATATTTGAACGCATGCTGGACAATGGAACGACAATAGAGGGAGCTCGCATGAACTCTGAATTGTATGAGGCATACGGGAACGCTGGCTTCCGAGCATACAGACCCGAAGCAAGTGCATCTCCACCAGCAGAAGAACCCCCTACCACAGCCTCGCCACGTCCTCCACATGACCGCAGCGGTCCATGGTCTATGCCTCCTCCAGTAAATTTAACAAATACAGTCACGGACCTAGCCCGTCAACCATCCATCCGGCGCCCTGCACGTTCAAGAACCGTTGATTTCAATGACTTCACTCACCGCCGCCGCTCATCGATCAGAGATACATTAAGCTCTCGAGCAGATTCCAATGATGTAACTGAACCCCGTGACGGGAGCGATGTTCTCTGGAGTCGCAATACGCAAGCAACACGACGCTTCTTCCCTTTTAGTCGCACACGTCGTCATGAGGTTTCCGGGAGCTCCCCTTGGTTCTATGTAACAGATTCGGTCAGCCCTAGTTTGGACGATGATCGTCCGCCATATAGTCCGCCACCCAATGCCGAACGATTCACCTTTACACCATTACCCCAAGCCTCGTCGTCTCAAGGCACCAGCGACCCGGATATAAGCGACGAAAGAGTCCAAATCTCCGCACCCAGGCTGCGTCGTAGCAGTCTACGAGCAGCCGAAGCAATGCTATCTCGCCATGCGTCACCTATCATCATCCGTTCCGTTGTCGACTCACCCCCTATGTCACCATCTCGTGAGTCCGGTGATCGCGACGCATCTGGAGATGCGTCGTATCCCACACCAGGTTCCACAGACAATGAAAATACTTCTTAGATTGGTTAAAACTTGTAATTTGTATATACATTCGCTTCTTGCCGGAACTTGTAGCGTGGAATTTCACTTATCTTGGTTTTGAGCTCGTAAAATGGGTTGGGGTACTGCTGCTACCTTCACTAAGACACTACCCCGGGATGATTTATAGTAATGCGCTCCCCCCAACTACAGTATCAACACATCACCGTCACAGCAACACGCTACGCCACGCCACACATAGTGGCTCAGGTATATCCTCTTGTCCCACCAACCAAAACTACCCATCCGAGGTGTAGGGATAGCTGCGACCGCCGGACCCCTATTAGACCATTGCTTTGCTTATCAGACGGTGTATAGAGTGGGTTGTAGTCTGAAACTGAGATAATATGAATGCATTTATAGATGTCCTTTGATCTTTGAGCATCCCTTAAAGCCAAATATCCATCATGCACCCTGAAAACGTACATACTCAAACTAGTACGGGCTTTAGCGACAGCGGCTTAACATCTAATACTAGTTTGGGTGAGACATGGTGACTTCACGATCTATCAGTCGTTCTCAATCTCAACCAAAACATGTCGACTCCCAGACAGCAGCAATCCCGATCCAGCCCAGTATATTCACAAGTAGAATAAGTTGGACGAAAATAAATAGCCCCAATAACACAATAACTTATAGATATCTAATTTCCATGTCTCTGTTTATCGTCTTCATCATCGCTCTCCCCAACATCGAAAATGGCTTTTGGTGGCTCCTGTGCTCTTTCTTTACCTTTTCGCGGTCTAAATGACACTTGGTCGACCTGGTTATCGTCCAGCCGAATGCTGGTGTTGAGAGGAATGCTCTCCTCTTCATTCTGGTGAGTTGGGAGGCGTAATCGTCTTCTGCGTAGGCGGCACCAAACGAAAGATCCAATGCCGAGGAAAATTAGAAGGAGTACTAGTGCAGCTGATCCAGCGTTGTAGTATGCTGCCAAAAATAAGGTTCCTGAGATACCGAAGATCATAAGGTAGACGGAAGGCTTACCTTCCCACATTGCCTTGTCTTGTTCAGGTGTTTTGCCAGGAACTGGTGCAATAGTAGGTTTAACCTCAGTCTGTCCAACAAATATGGGCTTTTTAACGGTCCCAAGATTGCTTGGGATCCTCGCGGAGCCCTCAAGAATCGCAGAGAAGTTGGCACCCATAAACCTAAGGATCATGTCATGCGCAACATGTGGAACATCGAATGGGGCCATATGCGACGCGTTGAAGATCTATTGTCATTGAGCGAGTTCAGAAGATAACATAAAAGCTTCACGATTGAATAGCACCTTGGCATAAGTGAGGTTTCTAGACTCAACCCAAGTTCCTGCAGGAGTCGCATTTACACTCCATGATTGGGTTTGAACCGTCTTTGAAAGAGATTTTCAGAACATGTAGAAGAAACATGTTTAGTCATAAGCTAACGCACCCCGAGTCCTGTCGCACCATTCCATGTCATATCTTTTATCATTGCCTCTAGTCCAACATAGTTGCAAATGAGGTCTTGGTCGCCAGCAAAGATTAAAACCGGTATCTTAGAGAGGACTTTGGGCAGAAGAGTTATAGATGAATTTTGGGCGCTTTTGCGGAAGGCCCTATGGATACCGCTCTGGCATTCTACCCATGATCCTGAGTGTGCATCTGCGTGCAAGGCCAAGACGACATCTTTACGCTGTTATTTTTTTTTAGGTCAGGCGGGACAGGTTATGGTGGTTATGAACATACTCCAAGGTAATCTGTGACTGGCTTGATATCCGGAGGCCAGTTCATGCCGCAGGCAGGCTTAACGTCATGAAGTCGGATATCGTAGATGTTCAGACACATGTCGTTCCCATCAACTCTACAAACGAGGTTGGGAACGGAAAGTGTGTCAAAAGGAAAGAGGGCGGCTCACTTCTTTTCTTGGTTCTTGACAACTCCTAGGACTAGTTTTTCGCATTTTTGAATCGACATGGGTTCGAAGTTTTTTATTTTGTCGAGCTCTGCTGTACATTCGTCAGTAAGCTTCTTGGCTTCTTTCCATGGCTGAAATTCCTTTGTTCGTTTGAATAATAAGGAAATATTGTTTCTGTCACGTACGTCAGAGTTTTCTTCCAGCAGTCCGACTTTTACCGCAAAATCTATGTATGTTGGGTATTGTCTTCTAGGGTCGATCCAGCCGTTTCCAATGGCAGCTCCACGAAGTGCAATGCCAAGATTTGATTCGAGAATAGCATCAGCTATGTTTTCCAAAATTTAGACAAAGCTTTGTATAGGAAAGGGGTCACTTACCGAAAGCAGGTATCCACTGTCCAGCAAAGCTTTCACCAGCCAGGTACGTCTAGAACTGAAATCAGATTCAAACTGGACTCTTTCAAAGAAACCCTCAACATACGTCTACGTTTTTGTACTCAGGAAATACTCGGTAAAAGTTCCGTAGAAATTCTACAAATTGAGCCGAGGCCTACTAATTGCTGAGATATCACTACGACCTGAAAAATATACCACGTACCTCATCTAATGTTTGGACATAACGATCCGTGCTTGTGTACGAAAAGCCTGTGCCCGCAGGCTGGTCGACTGTGATACATTGGTAACTGTAATGCCATGGAAAGCAACATACTTACCATATACCATTGTTGTATATTCCTCCCAGCCACCCTCTACTGTTTTAAAACCACCTTTGCCGTCCATTCTCCATGGACCTATCTCCATCATCAACCCGTCGAATGACGAACACCCTGGTCCACCCTAGAGAGGGGGTTGTCGTGAAAGAAAGAAGGGAGTGTTAAACAGCCCGAACTCACGTTGAACCAGAACATCAGTCGCCGTTTGTCTGCCATCCGCCGGTTCTTCACCATAAGAAAGTACAGATGGGAAGTCACATCTGTACTCAGTACCCTAGTTATGTTAGGGTCTGCGGATAGGTGCCCTGCAAATATCTTCAACGGATTGTTTGGGTCTTGGTGCAAGTCGGGCAATGAAGGCACATAGAAAGATGCCGCGGACGGAACTGTTCAAGATACAATGTTCAGATATCCGCTAGAATACCAATAGTAACGTGTCTCTCACTATCTTGAGGCGCCGCGTACGCAGGGATAATAGAGGACAGGACAACGAACAATCCGTAAAAGACGCCGAGGTAAAACATGGCTTCCGGTACCAAAGGGCGGCTGGGCGTTCCACGGCGGTCGCCAATGCAAATTATGAGATATTAAGCCAGTACCTGCAGCTTGAAGCCTGTCCTCTCAGATAGAGAACTGCCGAGATTGTAGTTCACGTGGAAGGTGCTGCCAGCGGAAACAAGTTTTGAGTTTCAGCCGTGCCATCTGCAGTCGATCACAAATAGACGCGTAATAAATAAACTAACGCTTTTGCACCCAGCTTATCTCCAGCTACCCAGTGTACAAAGCCTTGCGAACGACCATGAAGCCCTCAGTCGCATTCTGGGGCATTCTCGCTTTCACTGCATCGGTCAACGCACAGTACTTCTCAGATGGCTGGAGCCCGGGGCAACCAACCACAGAAGCAGCACCCCAAGCTGCTCCTACATTCGTGCCACAAAAGGAGACGACAGAAACACCATCTTTGAGTGGCCTTTCCAGCCTTTTTGACATCGGCACCCTCCTTGCCACCAAACCAGCAGTAGCATTGTTTGCCCGACTCGGGATCAACATCACTGAGAGGCTGGAGGGCGTGATGGAAAGGGCCAAGATTTGGGACGAACGTATACAGTTGATTACGGACGACAACTTTCATGACTTGATAGTCAATGAGCCCCTCACGGAACAAGAAGAAAAAGACAGGACATGGATCATAATAATGTATGTTCAACACAATTTTATCACGCCATACGTCTCATCAGTCTCCAGTTCTGTCAGTGCTGGAAAGCAGGATGGCATCTCTAAAATCATGGACGATATCTTCGACCAGGCATATAACGAGACTCAAATTGAAGGTGACTTGCCTAGTGTACGGTGGGGCCGCATGGATTACTTCAATGTTACGTATATTACCACTAAGTGGAACGTCTGGCAGTACGTGCATGGCCGTTTATTTTTGTTTCCGATACCTATTTATATTTAAACGTGTCTTGTGCAGAGCTCCCTACCTTGTCGTACTGAGGGATCGTGGACAAACTCTACGCTTCTATAGGCCCCAGCAACTAAGGCTGAGGGATGGTGCTATGCGAGCATTCTTGGCAAATGAAGACTGGAAGTTCACTCCTCCTTGGACATCAATGTATGCGCCAGGTGGTAGTAGGTATGCATACCTCACTCATTCTTCCATACATTCTGATCAGTAATGCTTTCCATAGAGAGTACATTCTGGACTTCATCGCTACTTGGATGACGAAGGTTTACAACATCGTCGTCATGATACCCCGTTGGCTATTGTTTATTATATCTGGAAGTCTCGCATCCATCGTGATTAATTTCCTCCATAAAGGACCCGCTAAGCAGGCTCCACCACCCAAGCAGCCAAGGGCGCCCACTGCCACGGCTACTGCCACCGCAGTTGCAGAGAAGCCCACCCCTAACCCAGCATCACAGCCAGGGAAACGAAAACGCACTCAGGTAAAAAAATGATACCCTGCCACGGACATGCTATGTAATTCTACGACGTCCCATAACTGGACAGAAGATGCTGTGCGGAGATGGAGACTTGGCCGCTATTGTTTGTAATGTTATATTGGGCTCTGTAAAGTACATAGTACAGTACAGAATGTTATTTTTAGGGGAGAGTTCGACCACTTTCCAATGATATGAAGGTGCCATGACACGAAAAACGTGGATGCCACTTGACTAATATTAAAAACAAGGGCATACTACATTAATGCAAATGGCGTTTGGCGATCAGCAAGCCGAGGGAACGTATTGGTCGAGGCCAAAACAACCATTTGTTTCTCGTGACTGATGTACCCTCTCATCAACCCCTTGTATATCATGTTGGCCACAAGACACTCGGCTTCTTCCTGCGAAACATCAATTCCTGATATTTTCAACGAAGAGTGGAACATTGGTATGGGAATCCGTGTCCCCTTGTTAACGGCCACCCAGCTATGTCACGAGAAGATGCGCCACGCATCAGGAAAATTTTCATTATGGAAGAGGAAGACTCACACTCTTCGGAACAAACCCCGCAAGCAGAGTTCTCTCGCCTTTTCGAGCGTAAGCCACAGATTCAGTTCGACAAGTCTTCTTTCCCATTTCTCAAGAGCCCGGTCGTAGGCTGCAACATCGCCGATACGAATAGCAGAGATAAAAGGGGCAAAGAGTTCCTGAAGAACAGGAAAACGCTGCATCAATTCCGCAGATGGCAGGTGACCTTTTAGAATACGGAGAGGAAGCAGGTAGGTCAGGATACGCCTAACAGAGGGGCATGACTTAATAACAGTTGGATAAAAACTGGGTGGGATACGCACTCTTGATTACCATGAGCTTTAGTGATGCAATGATAGAAGGCAAGAGTTAGTTCTTGTTCAGACTTGTGATGATGGCTAAGCTGGATATAGGTGAATGATGAATATATTAGGCATACCTTGCTATATTCCTCATTCAGAAAACTTAACATCCCAAGGTAATACCGATATGTGACCTTTCTCATTTAAGCCAAAAGGCGGTGACAACCAATGTAGGCGGGGCTCATGGGACTTACTTGATGTGATCGAGGATAAACAGACAAGGGTGGAATATCAGGATTTGCTTCCAGCGCTCTCAGTACGTTTTTTGATAGAGATATTCGCTTCACCTGAAGAAGTCGAAGAGCATGGCGTGGATTGAGGCGTATTGAAATAAAATGAAACACTTGCCCGAAAGTAGCACTTCAGCACGAGGCCTACAACATAGTACACCCCCCACTTCCTTGACTGATCGGGGGGAGATGTCCTGATGCCAACATGAAACAACTCGATCTAACAATGATTGAAAGAGAGTTACCGGTCAGTCATACAGTTCCCAAAAGCTTTCGTGATAATCCTGGCCGCCTCTTCCATGGATTCACTTTTTTGGCCATTATATTTTGCATGAAAGTCGGCCTGTTTTCGTGTTCAGTTATAATTATAT
This sequence comes from Clitocybe nebularis, assembly GCA_900068955.1. Classification (NCBI taxonomy): domain Eukaryota; kingdom Fungi; phylum Basidiomycota; class Agaricomycetes; order Agaricales; family Clitocybaceae; genus Clitocybe; species Clitocybe nebularis. The sequence continues at coordinate 67,784 of CEMJ01392859.1, read as the reverse complement.
TCGAGCATAACCCAACCCTCACATCAAAAGCCAGATCTCTCAAATCTCTAAGAATGGAGAACAGAGCAGGTAATGTCCAACCACGATTATCAGTAAAGAATCGATAGAAGAGCCTATCTACACGATGAGTCTACTGCAACCAAATGGAGTGCCCATACTCACGACACTAGCTGCGACTGTTGCGTGAACGCCTCTCCAGGCCTTCGTCTTGCAATATGTGTACAGGTTAGGACATATTGAATTGCGATTTCATCCCAAGGGCTTATCATGCTTCCCTCATAACGACTTAATGAGGCCCGCTGCGATCATATTCTCAGGTCAAAACGTGTTGGTGAAATACTGTGATCGAGTACCGTTGGATTGCGGAACTCTTTGACTAGGTCTTTCCCGTGTGGGCTAGTCGGGCGCAACAAATACGCCAAACCTGGTCCATTTTCGGCTAGAAGTGCATCATTGAGTTGGGCCATAAATGTGGGAAAGTCCATAGGCATTTTGGCTTTTTAGTATTTGCTTCAGTGTCGAAGAACAAGTCAATTAATACTGGTTTGTCAAAATCCTCGATCAAGTGATGTTTGGCAGAGCTTGCAGAAATAACAGCAAGGATCACGTGTCTGCTACGCGTCCTAGTCACGTCTCGGACTCCCTCGGCTATATAAAGATTGTACCCCAGGTTTCAACGTAATCTTATCGCATACTTTGACATTATTAGCAAAGTTGTCAGCGCTATTGTATATATACAATCGACGCAGCTCCCTCTAGCTTTTAGATCTCCTAACATCAGTAACCATGGCTCTCCCACCTTCTCTCCGACCCTTTATCGTCGCAGGCCGCGTTGACGCTCCACACACCCTCGATATATTCTGTAAGTTATATGGTACTAATTGAAACCCTGGATTTATCAAAAGTTTCGCTCTAGTGGACTACGTATGCCCATTCAGGTAGCGATCTACGGCCAGCGGAAAGTAAAGGATTCTAATTGATCACAATCTAATAGCGCCAAAATCGCTGGAGTAATCGATGGTGTATTAAAACCTCTCTTCGGCGTCGGTGGGAAATACGACGGGAAAGTCAAAGTGATCATTAGGCTCCAGGTCCAGCCCTGGCATTCGTCCTCCACCCTTACTCACGAAGCTGCACTCGCTGTATTCATTCGCCCTTTGCCTTTGTTCTTTCACCATCTCTAAAACCTTTACCCCATACAGGCCGCACGTGTCTCGCCGGAGAAGTTTTGGGAGTTTAGTCTCGCTGTAAATTTTACTTGAATGGTGGACTTGACAGACTTCTCATCCATCACGCGCAGCTCTTCAAGAAACAAGGCGACTACTTTGATATCCCAGTCTCTAATCTCACGCCTATCCAGATTCGGGAAAACCTTGCCCAGTTGGCGGCTGAGGTTATCCCGGCCAGTGCCGTGGAGGAGTTTAGGGAACTCTTGAGGCTAAGGAGCACCCCAAATGGAGGCATTGCCGTCACGGATGATCTCAAGTACACGAGTAGGCGGAACCTTATCCTTAGATTGGGTCTTTCTTCTGACGTGCGTTTACAGTCAAATTCTCGAGACAGAATAGCATCCACGTATCGCCGACTGTCCTGTGGGACGGTTTAATTGCTAATGAAATTTCGAGTGGCTGGGGGGCTAAAGAATGGAACGAGTTCCTTGCGGCTAAAATTACTGTTTGAAAGCGGCTTCCCCGGGAAACCGAATTTGTGTATTCTGTTCTACATGTACTATGGAGGTATATGAAGCTGTATTATTAACGTGCCTGTTCCTATAAAGTTCTGTCGAATATGTGTATAGTAAGTATGCCTATCTTTACAACACCCCTGTGATTATATTGTTACAAATTGAGCGATAAGGATATTTCATGTGCCTGGAAAGGAATTGAGCAGAGCTACCGGTAACCCGACCGCTTTTCATCGCAGTGATTGCGGGGGGCAGGCTCTGAACCGCCCACTGCAATCGTCTGAGGCCCTCCCGATGTAAAACCCATTGTCATCTTGTTCCCCAGAGAATCAAAATCCAGCCGGGCACCAATTTTGAAAGAATCAGTTTTCCACAGACGTTGATATATATAAGAGTCGTTAAACGGAAGAGCGTATGTCGTTGAAGGATCAATGTTTGACAGATTGACAAGGGACTTGAGCCAAACGCGGAGGCGATGGGATGCACCAGCAGGGAGCGAGGCGATGGGAACGGAACTACAATGGCTCCTGTGAATGAGAAAGATGTTGCAGAATATGAAAGGAGATAGGACCCTACTAGATTAAAAATGTAACCGTTCGAGGGTCTCCATCGATGCGCAGTTCCATGTCGTCGAATAGATTACCGCCCACACCATTTGCTTCATAGTCCAATGAATACTTGTACAAGTTCTCCCCCATATGTCTCCAGCTGACCGTTCATTTCGCATCAGTGCTGATGTTTTCAAGAATCGAGATCCACAAACGTACCGAACAATGAAAGTTACAAGCGCCCTTCCGATAAATCCGTGGTAGACCTGAGCTTTTGCGTCTACACTCTTCAGGCGTACGAATGATGCATCTCCAATAGAGTGGAAGTCGAGATCTTTGCCAACCCATAACTCGTCCTCACCAAACACGCGGTGGTCAATTCCATTTACCCGGAGCCACACACGCAGAGAATAGAGGGACCCAGCTGGGATACTCGATTTTCCAGGAAAGACACTGGTAAAGCGAGTCAATGAGGGGTGATCCTATCGTGGATTTATTGTGCGTACAAGACAATAAAGTCCAACTTCCGAGGATCGACTTGGAGGTGCAACACGGCCGATTCGCCTAAACAGCGCTCGACGCCATTTGCTCTGAAAGCAAGACGAAAGATGTATTTCCCGGGACTTGGCTTCCCGGACTGGGGTTCGACTCTATCATACATTTAAACGATTTGATACAAATAGAATGGATGGATGGAACACACGATATTAGGATTTGTAAGGGTGTTGAACCTGCCATGAGATGATATGTATAGAGGTAGCGCTCCCGTCGGACTGCGGGAAGACTTGGTCGCTTTCGAACACTTTTCTTTCCAGTGAGGGCTGGCCCAGATACTTTGAGATCACGCTGTACGAACCTCAAAGGGTTGGTAGAATCTTCAAAGGAAGAGGGCCAGTGGACACTTCTCGTTCCCGTACTGGTGGCATTACTGGGGCTGCGGTACGATCGATGGGGTGAGCGGCTGTCCCGGGTCCAGATCAAAAAAATCTCACCTCCGGCTGACAGCAGAATCATAATCAGGACAGTCGTCAACGCTGAGAGCTCGTAACTGTTCATCGAAATGGGACATAACGGTCGTAGACATGGCGGCAATAGAGTGGAAGGGCGTTGTTCATGAACAGTGTGAAGGTAGTCAAAGGTTGTTAAAGACGCCTGGGGGACAGTTTGACCATGTGCTAGTGAAGGGCAGGGATTCCGTTGATGTCTATTGCTGTAGGTTTGAGCGTTTGATCATCAGCTTACCAGATCCCTGAAGTGATGGGAATTTCTTAGAATCTCTAGACACAGCATATCCCAAAGGGTTCTTTTGTTGGTCCGTTTCCTATATTGTACCTTTGATGCATTACGAGTCGGGTATATGTGGTAAATGTGTACACACAGATAGTCACGGTAGATAGTCATGAGACCTATGGTTCCGGCGCCGCTTTGAAACTTGGATGATATAGTACTTTACCGCCATATTGCCTGACAGTTGAAACTTGGGCTACGTGGTGCTTTATCGTTCGTTTGCCTGTCGGTCGAACCTACCCGATTCATTACACACCCACAACTACTATCACTATCACTGGGCAGAGGGGATGATCAAAAGTTTGTTTGCGTGGCACTGCATGACACGGACATGGACTCGCAAGAAACCCCGGAGATTTTGGAAGATAGATGGGACATGAGCGCATGAGCGGTCAATCACTCCCGCCATGCAGTGGTTTGGTCAAAAAAAAAGTGTGATTTGTCGTTGCTGCCTATTAGCTATCTCTACAAAACAATGCAAGTCTATTCTGTTTGTTTACCCTACAGATGAAATGAGTATTACAGCATTCAAAATGAGCAAGAGGCGCACCTTAAGCAACGAGTAGATTCCATATACAGTTCCCATCATGCCCATCGTGAATCCAACACCGTAAATTCCTATACCAGGAGGCGTAAGCCAACAGTGAACCTCAAACAATAAATTTACTGACCAAGATAAAGCTGGGACCTAGGAAGACGAGCCATGATCAATCTATGGTCGTTCTGTAAAACGGGATGAGTTCGAGGTAGTTCTGCATTATACGGAAAAATCCGTCAAACCTGCATGGCTTTTTGCCTCTCAAGGACGCGGTTGGGCTCTGTTTCGTACCACTATTAGAAAATGCACCAAAAAAACACTAGATGTGCCCGTACTGTTGTATAGAGCAGAGAGAATCATGTTTGGCAAAGAATGTGTTGCTGGTTGGATGAGAGAAAGGTTGCAGGCGGGTGGTTGCGGAGTTTGGTGATCGGAGGTCAAGCGAGGCCCTAAGTCCAGACCTTTTTTCGACCATGGCCAGCGACCGCGTCCGTGTCAGAGTATGTTCGTCTGCACAAATTCACTTATCCTGGTCTCAATCCTCATTATAATATACATCAGGGTGTGAGCATTTTTCGCCCGATTATCTACGGCAACACTGCGACAGTCTTGTCGCCAAAAGAACGCGAGACGCTCGTATCACCCGACCACACACATAGATGGACAGTTGCTGTTCGCAGTGCTGCCTCTGCGCCTGATTCAGATCAAGTCGGAGGCGCCGACGATCTCAGCTATTTCATAAAGAGGGTCACTTTTAAGCTACACGACACATATCCTACTCCATCTCGAGGTGTGGCGAAATTCGTAATCTTACGCGACTTTTGTGCTAAGAGTCATTTACAGTTGTGGATAAACCTCCATATGAAGTCTCAGAGACAGGGTATGTGAATTACATCGATGCACAAGGGGTTCATCCTCAATACCTATTAGGTGGGGTGAATTTGAGATCCAAATCCGCATCACTTTCATCCCAGAATCGGGTGAAAAAGCCATGACTATGTATCACCATCTGAAGCTTCACCCCTGGACCGCCAATGGCGAGCCAGAGATTCCACATATTGATGTTGCTATAAAAGCTGGACCAGTGCATTCCTGGCAGTACGATGAAATTGTATTCAACGACCCGTATCAGAACTTCCTAAACATCCTCACGTCTCACCCGCCTACCCTCCTTCCCAAGAGCAAGCGAAGGCCTGTTCCTTTCCATCTTGCAAATCCGGCATCTTTTGAAGCCTCAAAAGGTGGAATGCCCGAGTTTACATCACTTATGGAAAAAGAAGAAGCCGAACGGCTTGAGGAGGCAAAACAAGCAGTGATATCGGAACAAGACCTTTGGAGAGCAAAACTGATAGAAAGGGAGAAAGAATTGGAGAAATTGCAAAAACAGCTGTCGGAATCCCAGTAATTGTCCCCAAATATTGTAGTTGTAAGTAACCCTAGCGCCTAGATCCTAGCAATACATTGTATATGTAACAAACGTGTTCTTGTAATCACAGTAATATGTCGTGAATATCTCGTCTATCTGCCTAATGCCACGCAGCCCATCCTGGATACATTTTGGCCTAACCAATGGCGTTAGATTATTGCATCATCTTTGCGATTCAACCTACCAAATTTGCAGGATCTGTCGCTTCTTGAATAAGCATCTGAACCATATTACTGGTTGAGATCTCTTTCTCCTGCCTTTCTTTGCTCGTGGAGTATACGCCCTTCAGTTTCTTCTCAATAGGATTGAGGGCATTCTTCGCAAGCATGCGAAGATTAACCGATGATTTAACTTGATTCCTCCGTGTTGGTGCCCGTTCCTGGTTTGTTCTCGTCGGACACAACATAGTACTATCAAGGGACGCAACATACCAATTTTCGTTTTTCATCTTCCCACTCTACAAGTGGGTCATGGATAAATGCATCGAGGACGCTCATCAAAGAATCTTTGTTATCACGCAATAATCCCATGGTCACCTCACAAGCGATTCGGAAAACCCCTACACGAGGTAGGAGAATTAGTCCAAACTGGGTTCAGTGCGATGCATCTCTTGCCTTCTACACCGGTCACACCAAGACCGTCCACCATATTCTGTGTGAGCCTGAATGGAACCCTCTCTGGAGTTTCCAGCGTTTTCCCCTGGGAGATGGTCAGATTGGGGCAATAGGCTTCTAGAAACACTCGTACCTTTTCGAATAAGCAATTGAAATCGACGTGAACCACATCTCCCGTGTTATTATCCAGGAGGATGTTTTCGCAATGTCGATCGCCAAGTCTAAGGCAGATACGAATAAGTACATGGCCGAGGAACGAGGAAGCGGCGGCCACGAACCCTAGGATAAAGCCTACCATCGACATTACAGCAGCCGTTCGGCCGTATGACAGCCGACTGGCAAGCCAGGCAGTAGGTTCAGGGAATGTTTCAACGAACCAGTCGTGAAAGACCGGTGGGAACCTGTGGGGGGGTGTTTGAGGTCCACCCGAGCAGAGAAAACAGGTAAAATATATACATAGGTAAGATTCTTGTCGAATACATTTCCGCGGCATCCTTGTTTTTCGCGTCCTTAATTTTCTTGAAGATTTCGCTCATCTCATTCGTCTTCACGACACGTTAGCGACATTCAACTACGAAGAGGCACGAATAAGGACGAACCCAACTTCGTATCCTCCGCGACTCGTATCCTTTGACAAGAATCGGTCGAATAGGAATGGTGTTTGGGACCCACTGGATGAAGCCACATTCTTCGTTGAGAGTTACAACGCCATAAGTGCGAATACCTGTATTGTCGTTTTAGAACATTCTTGAAGGTAAGTAAACTGTTGCCTACGGAGCTGTCGACGACGCGATTCGGAATTTGCCTTCAAAAGTTTGTTGATGATCGCGTTGAAGTCCATCAATCGAGCATCCTTTCTGAGGTCGTCCTTTGGTTTTCCAAGGAACATGTAAAGTTGGCCATTACTGCCTAGAATAGTGATCTTTCGTGGTTTGGCGAGAGAACGCATGATGTCGATTTCGTCGTGAAATTCTGCGACTATGGTCAGGTTTGAAAACCTGCTGGAAACGTTTGCGACAAACCTTGGAATGTCGGAGCGTTTATAGGGAAGGGCTGATGTATGGAGTCTGAAGCTGATATAGGTGGTAGACTGGCAGTGAGGGATTCTTGCAAAGGTATTATCAGTCGTGATCGGCCCAGAGCTGCCAGCCTTGGGAAGTCCTTAGCCATAGACAATGTCTTTCTTGAGTCGTCATCGATTGGATGGTCGCAGAGGGCCAGGAGCTCATTGGTCATAGAAACGCACTGGGCAATGAGGGTTGGAACCTGCGTCCTCGCATTCCTGGGATTACTCTGGGGTGATGGTAAGGTCAGTTGCTCAGGCAATTTGAGAATCCACTAACACGCAGCTGGTCTAAGATTTGTTTCCCTCGTTGCTCTCGATTAGATTTTGTAGATTTCACGACAGACGTGAACAACCACAAAGCCTGCTTTGGATACTCCTCCATGACCCTGACGATTAACATCAAGAGGTGCTTATAAACATCCGGGTTGGTGTGGCCCACACGAGAGACAATTTGTGGGAAGGCCGTAAACCACTACACTGGTCAGCGGGGGCAACGACAATGAAGAAGAGTTGTTCACTTTATAAGGAGGGACATCTTTAATTGCTTTCGCGACCACGTCGTTCAGTCTCTGAAAGACCTCAGAGCCTGCTGATTGTGGGTCTTCGCCAAGGTCCAGCCAAATAGTGAGTAGGCGAGGGACCGTCTGGTATACGTATTTTGATCCCAATTTGATAGCTTTGGCAAAGGATCGGACCGTGTACAGATTCATCTTCAATCCTCTAATAAATTCTTCAACAGGGAATTCCAATAGGCGAGGGGGAAAATACCTATTGGCGGTGTCTGACTGTGGCAGGCTCTTGAAACACTCGTCCTGGAATTGACCTAGATGAAAATGACCACTCTCCCAACTAAAAAAACTGGTGTAAGAGTGCATGATAATGCAGTAGCTATGTCTGAAATTTACCTGGGCTGCAATTCTGACGCAACTTGAAAAGTTTTCAAAGTGAGGCCAGCATCATATCTGCCAGACTCGTTCATCCAGCGGGCCCTGAGAAGTTGTGCCTATTCAGAATTCAGTATGATAGCAACAAAAGTAACATAATTACTGACCTTCGCTTTCATCTTATTCGTTTCGTCATCGTCGCCTGTGAGGTCCAGTACGTCGCTAGGCTTGTTATCTATCAACCCTAGCAATCGCATGGAGTTCTCCAACTCTTGGATGGCTCGTAATGGTTCACCGGTGACTTTCACAAGTTTCGCACTTTCCATAAAAGAGAACTGCGCCTTGTTCTGTTGGGCTTGCAGCATGGCGCTATATGCCGTTTGCCATTGGCCTGCCTTTCGGGAAATCTTGGCACTTGCAAGCCAAGATAGACCAAGTTCACCAATGAGGGGTTGACGAGGCATAGCGCTGAAATTATACATCTTTAGATACTTCCGGGACTAGGGATGCACCACTCACGATAGAGCAAAAGCAGTCCTACGCATACTGAGAATAGGTTCACGGGTGCGAAAAGTAGGAAGCGTGGCGTCAAATCGTGAAGAAAGTGTTTTTGATAATTGTGCGAGGACTTCACGTCGTCGACGTTGGGTATTTCCTTGCGATTGAGGAAGACTTGTGAGGGCGTTATGGATAACCTCCAACTCGTGGGTGAGATGCAGGTCCAAGACGGCTTCATATGATCTACGATAACCTTTAATACCACCCGCCGTGATAGGACCGCCGAGGACCGATCGAGCAACAGAGATTGATTGAGCTATGGCTGCTGGATCCCTTGATCGCATCGCAAGTAAGAGACGGGCCATGACAATTGGTGATGATTGGGCTTCGTTGCGTTCTACCATCCCCCGGACATCGTCCCATGCTCCAACCATCCATGCACTTTCAACTTGAAATCCAGCCAAAGCGGGTTCCCAGTCTGGGTTGCGGATGAGAACACCCCGTACATGAGTGCGTAACGTGTCTATTTTTCCGCGTCAGTTGACTGTTGTCAAATACATAGGTTTACTCACCATAATGGCTCAAGTTACGCAGGCAGCGCAAAAGACCAAGATGGAAATCGACATTATCTGGAGATTGTTGTAGTCGCACTTCCCAGCAACTCTGAGCAGAAGTCCAGCGACCGGTACTTTCGTGCTGACGTATTTGGTGCTCTAGGGAGGGCGAGAGTATCAAAGTTGAAACCCCCTCCATTCCATCAGGCTCGTCTAAGTGAGAATAAATTTCGTGCAGACGTTCGTAATATGTTGGAAGATCTTGGTTATTGGGAGACCTTTCCTGAAGTGTAACTATTTGTCTTTCGAAGTTCATCAATGACCGGGCATAAGCCTTGCATTGAAATGCAGCTTTGGCCATGAGGTTTTGATCAATGCTTGAAAGTATTGAATCAACCCGTAGTAGCTGCTCCTCCGCCTGATTATTAATTTGATTTGCTCTGGATCTTTTGCTTTCAACTTTCTTAGTGCCAACATCCTGACGAACAGTCCGGACCCATTTGTTTAGATGGTCCAAAAGCATGAAAACTGCCTGGAAGGGAAACGTCAGTAGACTCATCATAGTTTTTGAAATATAACACACTTGGGCACTAAGGAGTTTCTTATCGGCCGTAGAGTCACTGTGAGGCTTGACTTGATCCTCTAGAACAGCTAAGAGTTCGAGCCGTATAGCTTGTGCATCATCCTCATGGCCTGATATAAGTATATTCTGGACAAGATGAGGGAGAAGGTGATGGGCTACAATGACATCTTTGTTCCGTACTGCAGAACGGAAAACACTGAATATATTTTGAGCGGTCTGCCCGGACGCTTTGGTTATCAAGTGGGAAGTCCATAGCTGGATCCATTCTCGATAAGTCGATTGGTGTGAGTAGATAGGGTGCTGGAGTTCTGGTGTTGAAATAAGATTCAGAGTGAAGCGACCTTCTAGTAGTGGGGTGACCGTTTCTAGGACATGCTTGGGTAAACTGCTCCATCTCTTGCGCACCCTTAGTGGAATGGAGCCTGCATGGCCAAGTCCAACCAGGGATGGTGTGAATCCGCAAAATTTTAGTAGTTCTTGGATGGTGTAGGCAAGATGACTCTGATAGCGTAGGTCGCTGGTTGAACGAAAAGCTCCCACCAGTAAGTCTCGGATAAGGTGCAGTGCGAAATGTACAGCTTCTCCTTCATCCAAAAAGTTGCTGAGAACTATCATTCTTGGATCGTTGAAGTTGATTTCACATCGGTCTGGATCAACTGCCCCAAGGACACCAATACAATCGAATGCAAGTAATCGCATGGATTCCATTCCATCAGCGTCGCGGCAGGCGGCCGAAAGTAGTGCAGCCAGGATTTGGCCGATCATTGGGTCAAACATGTCTCCAGATGCAAGACCGTTGATAAAGCTCTTTTGAGCAAGCATGAAAGTTTTGAGCTCTGATAGAGACAGAAGGGCGACGGTGAGATTTTCGCTAGATGACCGGTCCAGAATGCGCTGAAGGTGATCTCTCGGTGACCATGCCCGTCGAGTCTTGTTGAGATGCTCTTGAAGGTGACGAAGTTCAGGTACTGCGGACAGGTCCACGATTTCATCTAGATACCTTCCCAGCTGTCCTCCGACATCAATTATGACAGAATTCAGAGATTGGGCTGCCATCATACGTGCAGATAGCGAGAGGGTGGGCCACGAAGAAACAAATACTGCACTGGTTGGTCCAATATGTGGTCCAATTTCGTCAGAACCCAGGGTAGTTAGGAACTTATGCCAACTCTCGAGTGTAGCTTCCGACAACTCTGGGACACCGATACTAGTTTGGAAGGTGGCCATAATCTCCACATTGTAGACAAGTTAGCATCTAGACATGAAGGGCGATAATAGTCACGAACTTGGGGAGCAATACTACTTATGGCTGGCCCGATGTATGTGATAAGCACCCCCAAGCTTCGTAAAATGATTCGTTTTGAAGCGACTGTTTTCTTGCCTTGAACCTCTTGTAGCATATCGGTGATGTACGTCATCAAACCAAGCATATATGTCTTGAGAAATTCTCCCAGGTCCGAGGTGGAGGGAACGTGCCCTTTGTTCGAGACCGCAAGACATCGTTCGACTTTCTTGAGAGCGGTCTCTGCCTGTCTAGGGTATAAATGTTGAATGACAGAAAGGAATGTGGATGCTAACAATGTCTGCTTTTGGACCTTCATCACCCAGCCCAACCACAAGTTCAGCCAGCAAAGGGACCACACAACTTTGTACAACGTTCTGAATACCGATTGATCCATTAGTAGTGTCATCAGTGAGAGTTTTGATGATGAATGCGAGCGCTTTGTTGGTTTGACCGGGTGCTTGAAGTCGGAAGATGTGAGCAAGTATACGGTGGGAATGGCTGAGAAATAGGTTCGAGGGTTTCGAGTTGAGGTCCTGGGCAATCTTTTGCAGAACTTTAAGGTCGCAGTTCCCATATAGCGTCGGAAGTGTGAAAGGCAGAGTTGCATTGATAAAATCAACGCAACTGGTTGTCATGAGGAGGCAGGACTCGTTCAGCAAACCCGGTTGAGAACACATGCGGGATACTAGGAAGGGAGCGATCTGATCAAGATGGGGGTGTACGAGGGCATATACAGATTTCTCGTGATATTGTGATAGGGCGAGAATCTGTGGTATTATCAGATAGTTCAGGGGATATATGTAGAAGATCGGACCTGCATATACGCAGTACTTTTAATAACGGGATTCTGTTTACCAAGTTGTGCCATAAGAAGGCACAACACCTGACCTACGATTTCTGAGTTGGTTGTTCTGGAAAAAATTTAGGCACAGACAGATGAGTAACTATTTATTAAGTACCTTCCAAATACACCGATAGAAACAACCAATGTCTCTTTCATGGGAACCTTTTCAGTCTCGAGGTGGTGATAAAGGTGGTCGAAGATTCCATGCACAGGTTGCTGAAACTTCTCATACAGTTGGATAAGGGCACCTAAAGCCCGGCTGTTCCCACATTCAATAGGCATAGAAGAGAATTGTTGTAGAGCTTACCCAGCGCTGAGTCTTACGCTCCTGTCCACGTCTCGAATTCCTTCAAAAATAATCTTGCTTGTGTGATCAATTCCTTCGAGGGCAGGGTTTGTATCGTGTTTGATAACCTGGGTGAGCACAGTATACGCTCTTCTGCGCAACTCTCTCGTCACTTCCTCTTCAGGTCCGTCCAGTAAACGCGCAATAACGCAGATCCCAGAGGGGATTGTTTTAATTTGCCACATTGCGAGTCCGCTCGAACTTTGGGAAGGTTTAGGCTGGTCAACTAAGGAAACGAGGTTAGCCAGATGGCCTGCCATGAATATCCTAAAGGCTGCGTTGGTTTCAGTAAGTGACCTGTATCCCAGGACGTTCAATTGCAACACTCTATCTGTGTAGCGAGTATGCTGACCCTCTAAATCGCGCTTGGACTTTGTTAAGACATGATTGAGCAAAAGCACTATCTCCTGAGCCTCCCGTAAATTCAGCCTCCGTAAATTGATCAGGAGAAACCAACTCCTGCACCAACTTCTGAGCCGCTTTCCTCCAATGTTCATGTGATGGATCTTCCACCATTTTGTCGGGCTCGGAGTCATCATGGGGGACATTAGTATGTTTAGTAAGCTCATCGTCCAACAAGACACGCCCCGTGTCTATACCAGACGATTTAAAACCATCTTTGATCAATTGTACGGTCTCTCTGTCAACAGTGGAGGATATACTCCTAAGGTAGGATGCTATGAGGCCCTAGGAAACCTGGAATGAGCCTTTGACTGTCGAGACGGATGTGAACATACCTGTGAACGCTCCATAGGTTTTCCTGAGCCACTTCCTTGGAGCATGGTCAGTGCAGCCGCAACATCTGCTTTGTTAGGTGGGATGATCGAAAGTTCTTGAAAGATCTTGGATGGATGGGGATCAGCGTTATTATCGCCAACCTCTGGTTGTTCGTCCAGGTAAAACCGCAACAACCGATAGGGTAAAACAGACAAGAGCCCAGAGATTTCCGGATGCGACTTGTATAATAGAGCAGCGACAGTGGCCGCCCTTCCTAGTAATGATGCACGTTTAGTAGATGTTGTCGGACAGACAGGTGATAGATAGTAGTCAAACACTAGGCGCGTCGTCTCTGAGGATATCTTTATCAAATCCGTGAAAAACCACTGTGGAAGCAAAGGGTGGCAAAGAGTTTGTATTACAACATCCAACACAAGGACTGCAAAGGAATTGAGCTGCGAAGACGTTGCAACAATGACATTGGATGGATTAGGTTCCTGCAAAATATGAGATCGATGAAAAGACCCATAGAAATAAATCGTACTTCCAAATCCTCTGATGTCACTCCCCGGAAACGAGGCTTATTATAAAAGACCACCATTGCAGGCGTTAGAGGCGGTGGATGAGAAACAAGGTCTGATCCCTTATTAGATAAGTCTGACTGGCACTGTTCATTACACAATACACACCGTGAACGAGATCGAGACATTCTGACACGAATGACCGCGATAATTGCCATAGTGGCTTGTCGTCCGTCGTGGTATCATTACCCAGATCACGAAGGATCTCTGTAAGAACCAAAAAAGCCTTTTCTTTCATGAATACTGGGGTGCAGGTCCCATCCCCGTCTGTAACTTGTTTGGCTTCCTCCCAAGCCTCAAAAACAATACAGAGGTCCAAGAGCCTCGCCAGAATCGTGTTAAGTATATTTGACCCAATAAAGATGCCACGAACGCGGGGAGATGCCCTACGAATGACTTCAAGCGAGGATTCGATTAATACAACCCTCTCTCTCCCTGCACTCCAGACAATGGCACCGGGTAATGGGAAAGACAGGATGCTGTTTGACAATCCTGTAAACAGTGTTAACCATATCTCTCTCTCGCTTGCGGGCAAGTTAGCAGGGGTGGGTTGGACCAATGTTCCAGAGAGTAGACCTAGAAGATAGGTGTGGAATTGTGCGGGCAAAAGGTCGTCGCCATTTGCGTTATCGGCCAGGGGAAGAGAGTATTGTGACGGTGGAAGAGAGTTCATTCAGTCACAGCACATTTACGACGTGCTCCGTGTCGAACTGGCTGATAAAAGGTCTACACTCAATGTTCAAGTCCAATTCTATAATGTTCATTCGAGTGATTGTGACAGTATCACGGGTCACGGATCACAAGTCACAGTCGCGTTGGTTGTTAATATTATCGCACACTGTTGCACATCATGCCTAAACACCTCTACTTTCGCCCAGCTCTCTTCTTTTCTTTGGCCTTCTCTCTATCCATAGCCTTCTCTTCCGCCCGCTCACCCTCTATAGATCCGAATACACGTTTCATACGATCGTTGTAAGAACGATCTTTCTCCTTTTGCTTCGCTTGCTCTACTCCTGCCAGGAATCTGGCATCCTTGCGAAGTTCTCTGATGGCGCCCTTCCTTTCTTGCTTGTATTGATTGCGTAGTTTGGAAGCTTCATTTCGTTCGTGATCAGGGTCTTGGTGGCGCAGGTATGATGACGTTGTTGTCTCGAATTTAGGGATATATGAAGGGATGGGAATGGGCTTGTGAGCTTGCAACAGAAGTGGCTGACGCCCTTGACGCGAAAACTTGAGAAGGCGACCGAGTGTCTCGCAAAGGCTTGTAAGCTGTGTCTGTTATATATGAGCTTACAGTATCCATCATCAGGAGAGATACTTACTTGCTGCGCTTCTGCGAGCTTTTTCTTGTCGATATTCTCCAGTACTTGAAGAATTGGTTCATATAGTTCGATGAATCCATCAAGGCCTTTGTACATCTCGGCGAACTTCCCAAGAAGATCAAGAGATACACACAGAAGTGATATCTTCGCTTGTTCCGTAGGCGGTTCAATCAAGAGTAGCTTTACCAACTCTGCTTTCCCGACAATCATATGGCTCCGTGCCTTGGTGCTCAATGATAATGGCATGCATAGGTCCGAACGAAAATCAGGCGACGGGAACGAGCCCGGCAGTGAAGTAACATCCGTATATGAATGGGGTGCAATGTGCAAAACCGAGTTTACTAGAAAGTTTATTGCTTCTGGGATGAACCGCTTTGATAGTGCTTCAAACTGAAGAAATAATGTGCAAAGGAAAAGGCCGCTGGAAATGTCGCGGAGTGACCGAACGCGTCCCAACCCGAGGTATGCGCCAAGTAGGACGCGCGTAGGAGATATGACTGCATGGTTTAGATCGCTTGTAGACCATATTGAACCGATCACACGTAGCAAGGCCAACTCTGGGGGACCTGGCCATGTTTTAGCTTCGGGGTCCAACGTACCCCGAGAAAGCCCACGCTTCAGATTTTTTTGCATCAGGGAAAGCTTCTGCACAAAACATTCGGCGGATTGAACCGGGTACGCTCTGGTCAAAGCGCTAAGATGGGGGAGTAACGAGGAAAGAAGGGTGAAGCGAGGTGTCGGGGGCGATGTGATGTAAAGAATGTGGTCGATTAGGACTGTTGATAGAGTCTATGAAAATATATTAAGGTTATCATCAGAGTAACAAAAAAGAAGAATATATTCACTTGCAACTTAAACTTGTTTTCGGGGCTTAAGCTCGTGTGATACAATGCACGAATGCGTTGCACGACAATTGGAACGTCCTTGTCGTCGATATCATCGACAATTTCCAGGAATTCTTCATGTGTCGACGGACAAGGAAATGTAAAGGGTAGTTCCTTGTTTGATCTTCCTTGTTTTTTTGTTTTTCCTTTCGCGTTTGTCGCTACACGGACAAGGTCTTCATGTTCCCCTTCTTCTCCTTCGTCTCCCTCTGAATCTTCTGACGAACCGTCTAATTCATCATCTTCGTCATCGTCATCGCCGCCGTCATTGTCGTCGTCATCCCCCTCGCTGTCTTCCTCCTCCTGAGCGCCATCTGACTCTTCCGTTTCATCAACAAGCTTTTCATCCCCAAGCCCAGCTCCTAGTCCATTTCTTTCGGTGTCGCTTTCGTTAAAGTCATCATCTAAGTCGTCCGCCCCACGTTTCCGTTTCCCTCGAGGTTTATCCTCATCCTCACTGTCGCTCTCCTCTAATCCTAACATTCTTTTCCGCCTTCTGCGCTCCGCCTTTTCCAATGCTTCTTTCTCTTCTAATGCCAGTTCTTCCTCAGTCTTTGTTCTATTCTTTGGTTTAGATCGTTTGTCAAAGGCAAGTTCCCGGACATGCTGGTCATAGTCGACATCTTCGGTTATTTTGTCCTTCACGATATCCATATCTGGCCGAGGACGACCTAATGGGACGGAATTGCTACCAGTGGACGATGGATCAGGCGCATAGATTAGATCGCGAAGTGAGTTAAAATCTGTGTCTAGTTCATGTCTGACATTTTCTTCCTGCGCGCGTTCCATCTGCCTTCGTAGCTAGAAAAGGTAGCTCTAGTTAACTGAATGGGATTTGCGTGAATGGCTGCAAACCTTGTGTTCTTTGCTTTTCGCCATGACCTCAGCCATGACTTCCGCTTTGCTCTTCTTCCTCGCAGGCTGTTTACAACAGATAATGTTAGAAGTATACTTGGTTGTTAGTCTGGAAATTTATGACCTCTTCATTCTCATCGTCCTCGTCCTCGTCAAATCCTCCAAAATGAGTTTTCCTCACAAGATCCCCATCAATCTGACCCGCTAGAGAAAATGGTTAGCTTTTGGATACAACACTGTATTAATACATACCACGTCCTTCCTCGTCATCATCGTCGTCGAGACCCACGTTATCAAAATCGTCCAACTTGGAAAGGCTCTGGCCGTAGTGTGTAAGCTCGTCCTCATCCTCTAGGTTGAATGCAGTTCCTTTCGATGCCCGTTGACGCTCTTTCGTAAACCTTTCCAACATACGCTCTTCCAAGCTCATGGTAGGGTCATTTTCTCCAAATCTCCGATCCACAATTCCTCCAGCGCGATCCTTCTCTTCATATTCTTTCAACAGAGTTTTCTTCCGCTATACGAAGGAATGAGATAAAGTCACCCTTAAGTAAAACGTACCGAACCTGTTCTATCCCAGCTTGTTTGCTTTGCGCAGGCCGCCCCACAAGACCCTTAATTTTCCGTCCCCCAACATCATGTTTTAGTTTGGTGACTTTGACATCGAAGGGATTTAGCTTCTTGTGTATTTCTTCAAGCTTGGCAGCTTTCTTCTCCTTATCCTTTTCGACGGAGCTTGTCCGTTTTCGTTTCTTCCCTTGTTGTTTATTTCCGGTAATTCCAGCTTGAGAAAGGGATGTTTTTAATTGAGAGAGTTGTGATCCCTTCGCCATGATCAGCAGCTCTCACAAAAAAATTGTGACAACTTGTCCGTTACACAGTGACGGCATCTTTATCTATCACGTAATGCCATGAGATCCATAGAGATATACCGAGTTAACCATACATACATCATACTTACCGATAGAACAGACAATTGTATGTTCATGTATGATGGATTCTATATCAAGACGCGGCGAAGAATCGAGGTGACAAACCTCAACAAGTCGTTCCTGGTATCCAATATCGAGTCACCGACTAGATTCCATCCGAATTCTCTGATGAACTAGCAGGGTAGAAACATTCGGCTACTACTTGTCTCAACAATATCAACTTAGGAACCGCGGGACTACTGCGGGACTGCTCTGCTATCGTAACATATATCGGTCGCGTTCATTGCATCTGTGCTAATATTGGTTTGGGAAGCCCGAGGTGAGACGACACCTCAGATTAGCCGGGGACCCAGGATCACCTCCCTTGATCATGCCTGAGCGGAATAAGCATTTCCGATTGGACTCCATGATGCAACTATTGCTAATGGATAAGATTGCTTCCATTCTTCAACGGTGCATGAATTTGACTCCGGGGGAAGCCCCAACACATCACTCCAAGACCTGATGTAAGTATGGCGGATACAATAGCTCATCCTATCCCAGGATGGCTTCAAGACAACCCACCCATAATAATAATAATAATTATTATTATTGTGTCGAGGTTCGTTGGTGATTAGTTGGAGGACTTGATTTTTGCTGCATGTTGTTGGTGGTTGTTGAAAACAGTGGAACATTGAAAACAAGAGACGTGTGGATACTGTTACGCTAACCGTTTGATGCGATCATTATAATGCTGATGGTTGACTGGGGCAATTCACCTCGTACGATCGATAATGTCAGCCTCAATGGTTCCCCAGCCGTCACCGTCAAGACCACCCACCCAGCTAAGCTCTTCCAAATTCTCTAATATGTCGTTGGTGTCAGTCCGCGCCACCTCTCTTGACGTTTGTGAATACGTCTATGGAGATGGGCTGGTATCTATGGACGCAGTCGCTCGATTTTATGAAACTAACGCTAGTAAGTCTCTTCACTGAACTATATGGCTATAAGTCTGATCTTCTTCAAGTGTGAGTCTGATTATGTCACTGAACGGAATACCATTTACGAAGCCCCAAAGTTACGAAAACCCAATTCTCACTGCAACCTCGCGTTCAGTAATTGCCGATATCCACAAAGTATCTCGACAACTAAGTACAATCGATGTTCCAAGACCTCTCGCCATGTTTTGTATCCTTTTTCGCCTACGACTTCCTGAACGCGCCCAGAGCTCAGATCCACTATTTCAGGGTTTACGTGTTTGGACCGAGATCGGGGATATCTGCGAAAATGAAAGCTTCGGTGAGTGAGAAATCCTCGACGAGCAGCGTGGAGACTCAACATTCTTTAGATGGACATCGAAAGACCATCGTAGAGCACACGCTCAATGTATTGCTTCTTCCGGGGATCCACTGCAGTGGGCAAAGATCGCACGGTTCTACGGACTCGCTCGTGTCTACTACCGGCTCGCCAATATCCCAACCGCGCCATCCGTCTTCTCCTTCACTCCACGTCCCCGGGACTGCTTTGTCCATCCCTTCGCCCTTCCATTTCAAGCTTCATGTAATTACTCGCCTCTCGTTCAACGAACAAGGCCGGGTTACCCACCACCGAGACTTCTGGGATGTTAAGGATGTCATCGGCCTTGTGCCAGGCGTCTCTTTGGCCCAGTGGATTGGTACAAGGCTTGCCGCCAAAGGCCTGTCATATGTGATGAAATTTTGGACAAAGGAAAAATCCCACAGTTATAGTGAACCAGGTGCTCCTACATCCGACTTGGAGAGAGGTATCACACCTGCAGCCGCTTGCATCGCCCCCACGAAGAATGCCCTCGGACTCGATGGCGTTTGATATCAGTGCTAACGGTGTCTTGAAACACTGCCGTTCAACACCACAATTGGAGTATAGCGCCTTCGCCGCTGATTCACGGCCAAAGCATGGAACGTTCGACGGCGTGATATATTATGGGCATGGGACCTTCCTTTCCTCTGACCACGGGAGGTGACAGAAACTTGGCGCCACTGGGCGGACATATATACCGCATGGTCTTATGACCTTATTTGGCATCGATCTTCTCATGCATTGTGCTTTATCTCTACTCGTCGAAACTTACGAGTAACTCGGCTTAGTAGGGATCTCAGGAGATTCTGACAGGTCGAGGAGAATAACGATCGAAGGTGGTGATGACATTGAAAGCTGTGCAAGAAGGAGAGGTGGTAAGGTTCCTTCTCCCAGCGACAGATGTCTTGTCTGATTGCTAGCATTGAATTTGGACGATGGAAACAGTGGTTATAGAGATTGTGTGGTCTGTCGAAACCAATTTCGAGTCGGTAGCTTTCCCTGTCAACATGTACCGTGGCGTACGACGCACATTGTACACTGTAACACATTTGGTAGACCCAGGGGGTGGGATATATCCTACCGTCGTCGTGTGCTATTTGTGAGAAGCACAAGGTGCACCTGTCTATGCCGTTTCGGATGCTTCGAAGCTTCGTTCTGGGGTGTCTCGAACAAAAGCTAAAAATGTCCTGATGGCTTGTCATGCGACACATCGGCGGCAGCTGATAGTTCCTCCACTTGCCCCAGAACCCCCCAATGCAGGATCTCGGAGAACATTCGAACTCCCCTTCCCGTAAGGATCAAAGAGAAGGCGCTTCTCAAATCGGTGCCTCAACTGGGTTGGGAGTACACGAACCCGCGGAGGGCCTTGTAAGCTAGATCGTTACTCACCACCCACTCTCCAGCTGACCAATTGACCTGTAAAGATGTGCCGCCTGACGCACCGTTGTAAGGGTTAGAGCCATAGAAATCGTATCCGCGATAAAAACGCCGCAAATTTATTCTACTCAACCCCCACGGTGCCTCCCGGCTTCCCTGCGTCGAAGGGAGGGTTGGACCATTGAGCCTGTCACTCACTGAACAGGTAAAGTGCACTTTGTGTGTGTCCTGGTGTTTCCTTCAAACTGTCATACACTCCAAATTAAAAAATGTGAAAAGTATAAATCTACCGCCGGATCCGGACACTGGACAGTTAGGGAAGCCAACGAAGTCTAAAGGGTTTGTCTGACTATACAGTGGGTCCTGGGAGCGAGCGTCACCTTGTGTGAATAAAATGTCAATCTCGGAGTAGTAATCTATTTGAAATCTGACGAAACGGTTTTACGCATGGGAAAGTGTGAATTAAGACTTTTGCACGTCATCTCCGTATTGAGGGGGGGTCTCCCGGGTCCAGATCTGCGTAGGGAGGGTGGAGGAGGTAATATAGGTCAAAAGCGATCTTCAGGTCCACCTTGACCCCGCGCACCCGCTGCGCTCCCCCTGCGCCCAAAAGCAATACAGGGGTTAATTTCCGAAGTTGATAGATATAATTACCACCACTATCTGCTCCTCCGGAACACATGGAGGTTTGGTGTCGACGCCGACTTTAGGCTCCGAATGCGATCACGGTATGAGTTCACCTAAATATCCGCCCTTCTTGCCTTCTCCCTTCGTCATATATACTTGAATTTAAAAATGCTTCCTCTTCTGCCCGTTCACATCGGTAGAGTCACAGCTCCTCTGGACAATACACACCCTGAGCGCCCCATGCCCGTTGTCCAGACTCAATACAAGCTTCAAAGCCCCGTTTATATGTATACGTATCCACAGATGATTTGGCTATGCCCTGCGGACTTGTCGGTGTTGTAGATAAGACGTAATGTTTCCGATTTGTTGAATCCGGTGTTGAGAATTCCTATGTACCTGGCCTCTCCCCCCGTTGGCAGTCCAAGATCTGAAGGCTTGGCGAAGTTGTCCACCAGTTCCCTTCCTTTCCCTTCCCCCCCTCTCTCTCGATCTGGGAAGCTTCTTTTGCGTTTCATCCAGACGGCCTTGTGACCGCCTGACATTGATTGTTGAAGGAAGGCAAAATAAATGTACATACCCCCCTTGAGCTTCTTTGTCTCCCAAAAGCATACGTACCAGGTCCCGTGGCCCTCAGATGCTTACCCAAACCAGCTGTTGGGTTCTCTGGTCTCCCCTTCAACCAAGGAGATTGGCTTGTGACAAATTAAGCGATAGCGGGGTACGATGGCAAGGAATCAAGATGAATGAGTTACATGTTGGCAGGAGTCAAAACTTTTGAAGTCCGTCTGGAAACAACCTACTCTAGGAACATACGCCCATACATGTTCAGGCAACAACTTGATACATTTTTTTTTCGCTATTGCTACCTTGCAAGCAGAAGCTCGATGTCCGTTGTCAATTTCAAGTTACCAACCACCGCCAAACCACTGACACATGTTTTGGCCCCCCCTCTCTCCGTCTTGGTATTCAATGTTCCATCCCTGCCCACCAAAACAGCCTCAAGTCCAAGTGAATGAGCATTTCATCCCTTGTCTTATCTCCTATTATGTACACCGCAAGACTCCAGCCTCGCTCTAGAAAGCTCGCGAGCCACGATCGGCCTCTCATCTAACGTACATACACATTGAAAATTCACAAGTCACCAAACCCACTCAATATGAGTTGACTACGGGGGTTGTACTCCCAGTTTTGGTAATCCATTTATCTACGCCGCCTCGAGGTCGATATTCTGAGGAAAAAAGGAAATAAAGGGTTTTTTGTTTTTGAATATTGGAACAAGTTACAACCGACACGTCCCTTTTTGTTCTCTTTGGAATTTCTAGAAACCGGAGGCATAAACAAAGGGCTAGCCCGACTCGCCCATGTTTATAGCCCTCTTCTCGCTTGTTGTAATTTTGACTCGTGAGCTTAGAGGAGAGAGAAAGAGAGGGTCGGCATCTTGTTAGGCCGTGTAACGAAGAACGGAGGGAAAAAGGTGCCATGCTAGAGCCGCCTGTGTGCTTTTATTGCTTCCATTGCCACCACCCTTTCCCTTTCAGACCCCGGGCCAAAGCCCCTCAAAATCGGACTCTAGGGAGGACCAGAGCGGCAAATATAAGCTTGAGACTAACAATTAGTAGTGGCCGGTTGCAGGTCCTTTGCTCCAAAGGTCCATGCATCGTGTCCGGGCACAGGCATCCTCCGTCACCCAGGCAGGCGGTAGGAAAGTTTCCGGGTGCTAGGCTACTATTTTAAACAATTGGGGGAGGGGGGAGGGAGAACCTGGGAGAACATGAGGGAGGAAGGTCATGTAATCTACATGTAAGTGCGCGCAGCATATGCGATACGTAACACACACGCAGGCGGGTCCGAGTCGGAGAGCACCCTGCACAGCATATGGGCTGTCGGCTGATTCCCCCTTGGGGCGGGGTGATTACGCAAGCAAGCGGCATGGATTCCATACGCAGCTTCCCAAGGCAAACATTCTTCCACCAAGCCATACTGAGGCCAGCCTAAGCTGCGCGTACTCGAAAAGAAATAATGAAAGAAAAGAAAAAAAAACACCGTCCCGGAGAGCCGCACGCAAGGGTATATACCTTACCAACTTCTTGCCACACAGATAAAGTACGTACACCTCCCTCTTACCCCCAAAAATTTAGGCGATCGGCGGTGAAACTCGGTTAGCGTCGACAAGCGTCATACCTTACCGCAATCTCTATCTCGAATCTCTCTCCTTTTTTCTCTTTTCTCCCTCCCCTCTCTCCCCCATCCACACGAAACGTGTAACTGTTACAACGTATGGGATCTTACGCCGAGCGAAAGGAGAAGAGAGGCGGAGTGGATTCGGTCGTTTTGATAATAAAGTCTGGACGCGTCGACAGGGGCTCCTCCCCCTGGACGTGAGCCCTCCGAAGGTACACCGTCCCGGGTTTCCTTACTGGCGTGAGTTTCCCAAGCTCGGGCGGGGCGGGCCCTTCGCCTCTGCGGCCCCCCCTTCAACGCGGGACCATTCCCCATTCTAGAATAGCATATATATATATTCCCCTCCTTGCGCCCAGGGGCGGAGTCAAATGTAAATATTTAAATAAAACACACAGGCTCGGTGCGAGCGACGATTGCACAAGAAGAGAACAAAGGAGAGGGAGAGAAGCTCCGTCNNNAGCTCCGTCCTCCATTGTAGATGATAAAATAAATCTATCGAGTCCTTGTCCTTGTCCCGTCTCCAAGCCGTTGCCTGTAACCAAGCGATAAAGCACCCGGTACATCGCTCCACATTTATTTATTTTTCTCTCGCCCCGCCGCCGTGCATGCATAGGCGTGCGTGCGTGTGTGTGCTTTTTTCTTGCTTCTTTCCGTCATAACGCTTATGTACACAACCGCCAAACCGCAACAACAACGCCGCCCCCTTGTTTCTTATTTATCCACAACATCTATTCTGTTCTTGTCTTTGTTCTTCGATAGGAGAGAGAGACGCTGGGAGAGAGAGGGAGGTTTGATCCCAGCATCTGCGTTCTTGCGTTCACACGTATACGTACATACGTTCCATTACAAATTACATACGCCTGTGCTTGTCAGATCCCTTCCCCAAGCTCGTGGGTTCGGGCAGGCGGAATTGAGCTCCCTTCAGTCTAATATAAATTTCTATTTTTTGCATTTTTTTTCTTCTGACGTGCGTATGTGCATATCTGCATATGTGGAGGGGGGGGGTCGTAAAGGAACAGTCATCAAGGTCCCTTATCCCTACCCCAGATGCCAGCATCTGAACAGCTTGCACCCATCCATCCATATTCTATATTCATATTATAAACAACAACCGGCAGGCGGTGCACGGCGACGTGGAACTCTTGAGATGAGAACGTCACACTCACGGCTAGACAGTCAGTCAGTCAGTCAAACAGACCGCGTTCTGACGTTTCATGACCATATGCATGGTTGCGGCGGTGCCTTGCCCCCCCCCCTCCCACTGCCTCAAACTTTGACTTCCTACAAGTTATGGAATCTTACGGCTTACGAACACACATGCCAAACTAAAACGTTCACACGAGAGGTATACGGATGATACAGTATCATTTGATTCGTAAAAAAAAATGCCATCTAAAGAGCTTAGGCAGAGTGGGTACGTAGGTAGGTAGATAGGTAGGTAAAACAAACAAGAGAAGCAAAAAAAAGGGGGAGAGGAAGCGAAGTGGTATGAGAAAAAAGAGTTGATGTGTTACAGTAGCTTGATTGGTTGGTGGTGGTAGCAAGTGCGGAATGAGTAATAGATATGGACGGCGCATGCATTCCTTTCTCCCAGCAGGCATGTGTGTGTTGTGGAGGGGGGGTTGGGGGATTTAAATAAATAAGAGTCCGGACAACAAAGCAGGGCCAAGCCAAAAGTCCACGAGCAAGCGAGGGATGGCGAGCAAGAAAGTGAAGTGGATAAGTAAGTTCGAAAAGGGGAGGGGGAGGAGAGAGTCGAAATGGTGTATAGTGTCCCAAGATTCCAAGAAAGAGTGTACGACGAGGTAGAGGGGGGGCGGGTAAAGAAAAGAGTGGCGGAAAGAAAAATAACATGACAAGAGGGGATGAAAGAGTGATACATCTTGGTTTGAAGTGGTACAAACGCGGCCGCGCAATAAATAGATATATCAAAAACACCGGGGGAGGGGCAGCTAGCAGATGCAGAGGGGGGGTAATATGGGAGAGGAGTGGTATCGCGGCCAGCGGCGCCAGGTCGCATGGGTAGGTGGGGGGCTTGGCTTGGGGAGGGGGATATATGTCATTTTTTCCTGGAGATGAATAAATAGAGCAAAAGGATTTTGTAGATTTCATTTTTTTTTTGGGTTGCAGGAGCCGGATCGCGCTCTAACGCACATAATTCACGACAATGTTGCAGTGATAGAAAGTGGGCTCCGCATGAGTGGCGTTCCGCCAACGACGGCATCTTCCTGCACGAGGTCTAGGACGTTCCCCTGGGGTGAAGACACGGATTGCCATCCTGTCGTTTCCGGTTGCTGTTCGGAAACAGACGACCGACGGTAGTATCCCTGGGAGCCGTTCATTCCAGACGCAGAGTTGGGCGGAGAGTAATAGGGCACCGTGTGTGCTTTTCGTGGGGTAGGCGACGTCTGGGGCTGCATGGTTGCGATATCCGAAAGGGGTGCGTTCGGAAGACGAATTCCACCATCTCTTGGTGGGGACAGAGAATCACGGGGAAGGGGGAACGCTGCTGCGTTGGGAGAGTTGAAGGAGGTCGGAGGAGCGGAACCTGATGAGTAGACGGATACTGATGACAATATTTTCTGTTTAGCACCACGCTTTTGGAGAGGCGGGCTTGCACAACACACCATTATCGTCCCAGTCACTCGCGCCGCTGCCCGAATGGACAGAGGAGGACGAGGACACTGAGCTCCGGCGGACGAGGCCGAACTCGCGAGGCTCTTTCTTGACAAGAGCGGTTTTTGCTTTGGGGCTGACGGTGCCCTTGGACTGCTTGCGGGCCTTGTTGCCGGCGCGGAGCTCGTCAAAGCGCAGAGGGCGAGGGCGGAGATGGGTGCGCTCGTAGAGACCACACTTGTTGCAGACGATTTTACCGGGGTTGAGGGTAGACCGACGCCAGGAGGGAGGTTCCGTTGTGTGGCAGTTGAAGCAGCGTCGTCGGAGGTACTGTGTTTCCTTGGAGGCGGCGTCGTCGGTATGTTGAACGGGAAGGCCGGTATGGGGGGAAAGGTAGGACATGGTCATGGGGTGGCAAGATGAAGAAGAAGAGGGGGGACGGTAGAAAGTCTGAGAGGGAACCATGAGAGGAGCAGTGTCCTCGAGTTTAATGGAAGAGTTTTCATCAAACTCGTGATAAGATTGGTGGGGAGAGTTTGACAGGGAGCCGATGAAGGAATCGGATTGAGGCTCGGGAAGGGTTTCTCCGTAAGGGACGTCCTGACGGGAGGGGTATGATTGCTGCTGCATAAAGGGGGGGTATTGCTGCATGGAAACGCCATCGTCACGATCATGTCTAACGTATGGAAAAGTGGCCCTGCGGATGAGGGTATAGTCGTGGTGGCGTTGCTGGTGTTGTTGTTGCTGCTGCTGGGGGTGTGACCAGTTTTCTGGACCGGTAAAGTTTGGGTCTGCAGACTGCTCGACAAAGGAGGGCTGCTGCTGCTGCTCTGCGATGTCATGGTCGTATAGCTCCTGGAGGAGGGAACCGCGCGAAGAGTTGAAGGCAAAGGCATGGGCCGGCTGGGGGGCGGGGTTCCAGTAGGCGGGGTCTGAGGCTACCACGGGGACGGCACCGTCGTCGGAGAGGGGGTGCTCGCCATAGATACGGGGCTCGATGTCGAGGGGCTGCTTGTGGTAGGGGGAGTGGGTGTAGTGGACCTCATGGGGGGACGGGGTGCGGGGGGCAGAGGAGTCAGAGTAGGAGGTGTAACCGTCGAAGTGTAGGGAGTCCATGGGGAGAGGAGGGACGGGCTTGGATGGAGAACTTTGGAGGAAGACTGGTCTTGGTTTTGAACCTCATTCGAATTTCAGGGTCTCCTGCCTTTTCAGGACGCCCCCATATCGGGTCTCAGATCGGGCTGCAATCTCTTCATCGTGCGACCGTCCCCACCGGGGATAGCCCGGCCCCCGGAACCGCGTGCCCCCAGCCACCCCGCCCCCCTCACACATGAAACGGCTTGACTCGCGCAAACAGGGGCAAACACGGACGATCCACTGTGCTGGGTCTGTTGTTCCACGCCTGTCCATCCTGCGCTTCTATGCACAGCAGCCCCCACACGTCCCCTAACTCACCCATTCCCCCCCTAAGCTCCTTCCATCCCCTCCGCCTCCCTCTCGCTCGGCGCAAGCACATTCATACTGTACACACGTCCGAATGGAGTGCAGACCTCACTTGCTGCACAAATATACACCAGACACGTCATCGTGCTTACG
>CEMJ01392859.1:18567-40617 GCA_900068955.1 Clitocybe nebularis | reverse complement strand
CGACCAATGCCAGCCATTTCTCCGAGTGCTCGGTCTGAGCCGGCCTTTCACCTGGAAACCGCGGATGATTTCTGTGAGGCACGCCCCCCCGCTCTCGCTAGAACGTGTCCTCTTCTATCTTCACGCCCGTCACTCCCCATCCGTGCGCGTGCGCACCCACTTAGTTTACACATATGTACACCCTTCCCAATCATTACCACCGCGTTTCAACCACAGACGCTGCCTGTCCCAATCCGTCCCAAACCTGTGCCAGTCAAAACTTGTTCCGTTTCAATTGAGGGGCTCTTCCCTAATCCACTGGACTTCCTGACCAGTGCTTTACCCTTTGCTCTGCCTCCACCCATCTGCACCACTTGTTGTTCTATAACACCGGTGTAAGGGAAAAAAAGACAATCGTTTCTCATCAGAACAGCAAACACAAAAGAGTTAGTCTCTAAACTTATGGGGACCATGTCTACTGTCCGTTCCTCCTAGGGCACAGTCAGGCTTCTTTGTGTTTCCAGTTGAGCGTCTCGACGAGTTGACGGATTGTTACAAGTTTGATCTACACTGGCTACCAAGCCTACCTCCGAGTCCGAAGCTTTTCTGCCGGAAGAGGCGATCACATATACTTAACTCATCACCATCATCTTTTTTTTTTTTTTCATCTATTCATTCAACCTCAATGAACCACCGGGGTACGATAATTACATCCCGCGATCTGCATTGCGCGTTTGTTCCTATCTCTCCCCGAGTCCTCCTTTCCCCGCCTTGCGACCTGATCTCCCTTTAGCCCACCTTTGTTCCCTGTTCGACAAATGTAGCGTAGCCGTCGGAGGTAGTACATTGCAACGTTAAACGCACGCGTCTTCTCAATACCTCTTGGTCAGTTGAAGGACGCTCCTCCCATTCGGGCAGGGTCAGCAACCCATAAAAATAAATTCCCGGATAACGTCAAACAGAGTGAATAGGATGAGAAATACGCGATTGGAATATCTCAGTGACGCGTTCTTGTGTATCCTTGCCTCTCTCTCTCTCGGCAAGTTGTACGAATGCGCTGCCGAAATCCCGAAACGATAGGACAGAAAAGACCGATCTAACAAGGCTGCGTTCGCCGTTTTTTCCTTTGGAAAAGAAACGGAGAGAACCAAAGACGACTAGGGTATAGCATTGCCTTAGAACTCGTACTTTAGCACGTCCTCTAGCTCTAGGCCAGAGAAGCGGCGCGCTAGCGTGGTAATAAACCCACAACGACCCCAGGCTATTACTATTACCAGAACACATAATTTTTTAATTTACTTGATGATGACGCAAAGTGACGCCCTTCTCGTTAACCCCACAAAAAAATTGGATGTGGCGAGAGCGCTGGGAAAATAACAGCGGTCCGGAACCAGTTGTTCAAAGTGGAAGAAAAAAAAACAGGGGGGAGGGGCAGAGGATCAACAGCGCCAGGCGCCAGAAAGGGCCGCCCATCCACAAGTTACTCACAAGATGTAATGAAAAGCAGTTCCGCATGGGGTGCCCTTCCAGAAAAAAGCGGTGTGGGCGTGTCGAGTTGAGTTGTTGTGTGTGCTATTATGCCGTCACCAAAGGGGTAGGGAGCATAATGCATAATGCACAAACCAAACAAACGCATGCGGGACCCTCGACAGACGCTTAATTAGACTCGGGGAAATTAAACATTCCTGCGGCGTTGGGAAATGACCTTGGGAAGGAAGCTGGGAACAACAAAAAAGGGTGTTACTAAACCCCCCTCCCCCCTCCTAGTTCCCCTTCCCAGAGTTAATTGAACAACTCGGAGGCGAAATTGAAAAGTCGGTGAACCTTGTCGGAAAAAGGAACGAACAAGGAAGGAGGGAAAGGAAGGAAAGGGTTCTGTGTTGAGGAAATCAAAAGTAGAATTCAAAAGTAGAATTCTGGCACGAGCATCGGGGCGAGCTACACACACACACACAACACAAGTCCTAGTCATCATCGATAGAGTCAGCCCCTCCGACCCTGTACAATTCCAACCTTTGTTTTTTCCCATTCTATAATATTCAAATGTATAACGCATATGATGTTCCATTCCGACTGCACGGCATTGCCGTACCGACCGACCCTTAGCCTGACTCGCAAGACAATACCATTCCTTTCAATTCGAGAGGGACCTTTATGTACTCGACCCGACCTTTTACCTTTAAGTTTGTGTGCCCTTGCCATAATCATCCCCACGTAAATCGGACTCGCGGCGAATTCAAACGTTTGCTTGCCGTTATTATTCAACATAGAGTTTAGAGGGCCTTTCAAAAGGTCTGCGTACATCCATCCCATTCTAGTGGGTTGGGCCCGTCCACCCCGAAACCATGCCTGACGCTCGAGTGTGCAGGGTCGCCCCCCGCTGAGACGATTCGCACCTCCCACCCCTGTCAAACTGATCCGCCACCAAACCCCTCCTCGACTAGTCAACCTACCTTACCTGGCCTTTACCTCCTCCTCAGCCCGTTTGTATCAATGACGAAAATCAAAGTTCAGCCCGGAAACCTCCCTTGGAATGGAAGACGGAGAGGTATTGGTCACGACGGGAGCCTGGGGAGATGACGAGAGCCTGTGGCGATGACGAGAGGCTCGCCTCCCCCGGACACGAACTCCGAGAACACCACCCATCCCCGTATCGCAAGCGGGGCTCGGCCCCCGTGCGTGATCCACATAACGGCGGGAAGAGGCGGGGTTGTCCATCCAGCTCCTCGGGGGGTCCGGGGTCGGGGGAGGTCATCCCCGCCAACACGGCGTAGGCGATTTGGGGGGGCCTAGGACTAGGAACAGAGAAGACACCGGAGAGACAACCGCCAGCTGCTAGACTCGGACTCGGACTCAAGACTCAAGACTCAAGACTCGGGACTCGGCCCCAGATCCAAGGACAAAAAAACACTAAAAACATAAACAAAAAAAAACAAGCACGAGCACAACAGGAGAAAAAAGAAACCCCCACCCCCGCCCCCGTCTCGATTTACTAAGCAAAGAGAGCGAGGGCCGACACGGACACGGATCCCCAAAAAGGGGGGACGATTGGCAGGCAGATGGTGTCGTTCGCGGAGATTGCGTATTGTGATTGTAATTGTAATGGAGATGAGATGGGGATGGAGATGGGAGAGGGGGAGCGCGAAGAGACCGAGACCGAGAAGGGGAGTAAAAAAAAAGCTGTGTCGAGTTGGAGCCAGGTCAGGGCCGTCGATCCTTGTCGGGGATTATAATTCACTCCCTCCCTGCTGCTCCTCGCATACCCGTTGCACGGGACCAAAAACGTTTGAGCCCCCTTCACCCTCCTGCGATCCCTCCCCCCCCTCGGGTCGCAAGAAGCTCAAGTGGGGTGGGGAAAGGTTATAATTGCGGCATATTTTGGGGCTTGTCTACTACGCACGCTCGGGAGGAGCATACGTTAAAGCCCAATCCCCATACGAAGAGGGGCTCGGCGCGTGGAGCTGGATATTAAGCGGTTCTCGACGCGCTGTCAAGAGTCAGTCAGCAGCAGCAGCCACCGCTCGGAGAGAGCCTCGTTTCATCGCGGGCCCACGGGTCATGGGGACACACGCGTTTACTCTATTCCATTTCGTTTCGGTGTATTTTGTTTTCGTTTCATTACCCGGGGGAAATTACTACATACTTGGACATATGTACATGTACATGTATAATTGATTTTTTTGGCAGACTGACAAGACCCAACAATAGCTTTGACAAACAGCAAGGTTCGAAGAAAGAAGCATCCTCCCGCCCGCCCTACTCAAAAGAAAGAAGAAAAGAGGGAAAAAAAGGAAAGTTCCACCCGAGGGAGCATATGCATACGTCCAAAAAATCTCGGCATGCGCAGCGGTCCCGAAAAAGTACGTCTTAAGGCACACGTCCAAGCTGAAAAGTGGGGACTCAATAGAAATGTCGGAGAGAGGAGGGTGTTGGGGTAGATGTCTTGGGGGGGTGGGACGCCCAGGAAACAAGCCAAGGACTCCATTTTGCCGCCCGCGGAGGTATGTGTACCGATTGCACTCATTGCAGGGGGGGAGGGAGATGAGTGAGGGACTCAGATCCGGGGTGAGAACCTGCGTATGCGGCAGCGCCCGCTACGGAGGGCAGGAGAGGAGGAGCGTCAGATCGGTAGGCGAAAAGGCGAGAAGACGGCGCTTCGAAGGGGCGGCGGCGGCGTCGGCGGGCGGTGGCGGCATCCAGTGGCAACTATTTACGAGAGACAGCGTGGGACACATTACGTTGGCTCTGGAGTCAGTACAATGAACAAATTATACCATGCTCAAATTATGCCATATTATGACACCCGTCCATTATTGTGCAATGAACATCCTTGGATATCAATTATAGCGTGGAATGGAGGGATGGGGGAGGGCTGGAAATAGAGCTCGGGGATGGTTGTGCAGGGGTATCCTGACATCGGCATGTCAGTGTCCAGTTGACATGTCTGTCTGACTGTCTGTCTAGACACTAGATGATGGTCCACCCGGATACCAACCAATAGCATCGCCGCTCTCGGGAGGGTGGAGTGAAGGCTCTGCAGATATCGTTCCCACCACGTTCAAACTGCGCCCCACGAAAGATAATTTGATCACTGTTTAGGTTTATCCGTCGTGAAGTTCGTCGATTGACAAGAGAAGGCGTGATAGTATTCCATGATCGAGCCGCTGTAAGGTGCCAGAACAGTGGACGGCGAAAGCGAGTAATGCCTGAAACTAGAGCAGTCGTCGTTTGGAGCACCATCATGACTTACACAGCATCGCCTTGGGCATGACATTTGCTCGGTCTGGCCTGGAATGGAACATCTTCACCGATGTGTTCTAGGCTACTGTTGTGGGCGTCATCGTCCACCCGGACAACAACCTTGCACACACAAGGAATTAACTTTCGGCTGAGAGGAAGGAGGGGGGCAATCTTGTAAATCGATCCGGTGAGATTCGAGGGCCTCCCCGGGGAGACGATCGTAGTGCAACAGCAGCACGACGTTTCAGAGATAATATTGAAAGCTTGGGAAAGGAAGGCACCAGGCCCGATATGTAGCATGGCCAGCTATTGGTGGTAATGATGTGCACATATTGACTCGCCATATACACTCCAATATAAGCTGCTTCTTTCGCAGATTTGGGAAAGTGCCTCGTGTACCGGTTCCAGTCGCACCCACGAACTCGGATGCAGGTGGTAGTCCAATCGTGGATGCACGGGATCGGAATGGAGGTATTCCGGACAGAGAACGCCTCGTATGGATCCGTCAAGCACTCCTGTCGATAACAAGGTCGATAATCACGCGCCTCCCCGAGCCGGGTACAAATCAGGAAGAAATATCCTCATCCAACTAGAAAAAGAGTGATCAACCAAGTGTTGGCATCATCACGATCGTAAAGAGCGAAAAACGGTTAATTTGTGCTTGGGACCCTGCCAACGTGGTTGCTTTCGGGTACTTACCTCCGAATCCGGATCTCATGATCGAGAGTTGTTTTTTTCCCCTAAGCGAGTCACCTTTGGTCTCCAAGTTCGATTCATCACTGAGAAACGTGGAATTTACATCCGTCTGGAGCACCGCAATTTAATAAAATGCTCAACTATTTACAAACGTGCTTTTCACTGATGGTCTTCTGGTAAGTTATCTTGTTCTACCATAGAACAACGTTCGACCCGTCCATACAAATGTCGAGATACTCAAAAGTAGTAAGCGCCAGACCGTAGCAGCCC
Source organism: Clitocybe nebularis (assembly GCA_900068955.1). NCBI lineage: Eukaryota > Fungi > Basidiomycota > Agaricomycetes > Agaricales > Clitocybaceae > Clitocybe > Clitocybe nebularis. Next base: position 34,932 of record CEMJ01392859.1, on the reverse strand, counting down.
GACTCGCCAAGTGGGCCTTGAAGGACGTTCGCGTTTCAGCCCTGCAACAGATATAGACAGTTCCTTGTGGAACCACTGTTATGATCCATGCTGCGTATGGTTCTTGTGAATGGTACTCGCGGATAGTCCCGTGTAACCCAAACGGAATCGACAGGCTAGATCGAGGCAGATACTATAGCATATATACATTGCCAGAAACAAGAGGTAATTATCTGATGTTTCGTGAAGGCACAGGGCGTGACGCTGGGAACAGACAGCCCAGCGTCGAAGTTTAAACAAGTTCTAAAACCGAAAGAGTTGAGCGTCTCATTCAGCTGCCACCTCGAGCTTCGATGGCGATAAGATGTTTACTCAGTGGGCCAGAGTGCTGGCCCATAGGGGGATACCACGGGCGTCAAATGCAGTTATGGGGTTAATGGCAAAATGAACGGCACATTGTCTCAAGTGGGCCTTGTTCAGTAGTGCACTCTGGTTTCGTTATCCTTCTGCGAAAAGAACTAGAGAGCGGGATTTAATGTGCCGTGGGCGAGCGCTCGGCCGTGGTTCTGTAGACCCTTTAGGCGCTGCGCCCGTGAACTCTCTTTCCGCCGGTTCCTTCGATCCAAGCCTCTCTGTCATAGAAGTCCATAGAATGCTTCCAGCCCCGCCGATTTCTGGAGATAACTCTTCGCGGGTAAAATAAAAAGAACGCCTGACATGTATCCCACACTTTGGGATCTTACCGACCGTGGAACGTAAAAACACGGGTATGTACATTCAAGTTCCCGAAAATTCACAGGCTACATACATAATGGAGATAATTATACATCCAAAATAGACAATACACGTATTGCAACCTATGGCGCCAAACAGCCATAGTATCATTATCAGAGCCGAATCGCTCATGAGGACGTACACTCGCGGTTCTTACAGGAGTACATAACATATAACGTGTGACGGGGACTAGTGGCGTTGTATTTCGTGTTAGAGAACAGCTTTAGGACAATACAAAGGGTGTGGCTGACACATATGTGTGCTGCGATTCAATTAATTCTCCGAAGCCAGGAGAAGGGGAAACAATTTCTTGAACCAAGGCTATGGCTCACATGGTGGTCATTATGTAGCTACATACTTGGTGCCCGCGGTATCCTGCGTAGTCGGGAATAAAGGTTATCCATCTCGAAATAGGTAGATGATGCTATTAATCTACATACGTCCTGTCAGGGTCAGGAGATCATAAGGGAGCGAAAAAGCAGGCGACGAGAACCTTCAAGTTTTTTTTTCTTTTGAATGGATAGACTCGGGGACAGGATTTGTAGGGATACGTGACTTGCCGAGGACTTCGGATTGTATAGAACCACAAGCCACCAACAGGGAAAGCTCAACAAATCATACCATTAAGTTCTTGGCCGGGGCAAAACCATCTGGCCTACACAAGCTTTGGTCAAGACATGTGTGTATATTTCAGCTTATGATGCGTAGGGGAGAAAGAATCTGAGAGCCAAAGGCGGAGATAGACCGGTTGGGGCATGTTGTGATTACTGTGCAGGGGCGTGAGGGAGACTCTCCGGCGAAATATCCACTGATTAGGAAACTGGGCGCCGAACTTAATACACGTATTTTAGGAGAGATCGAGATGAGGGGACTTACCTCACGGTATTCGAGTGGGACAAGCCATACTAAGTATTAGTAGTGTCAGGGAAGCGGGCATAGTTGGTTTGTCGTCACAGAACAGCTGACCTGCGGGATTCGGGAAGAAGGCAAGATCTAGTAGGTATATGAGTCTTCTCAAGGTACCTGAAGAAGGCCTAGATGTTAAGAAGCCTAGAAAGCCCTGGGCGGGATAGGCGTAGGCTTACTTTCAAAGGCCTTTCAGCCCCGGAGACAAGTAACATAGGTCTTCTTTCAGGGGGTTATTCTAGGAATCTTCCTTACCTTGGCAAAAGGGGAAGGCCTATATCGCAAGGGACAAGATCTCTTCCGAACTCATCTGAAGAATGACGAAAGACTGAAAGAGAATAGCATGTCGGTGAATGCCGCAACATTGGAAGCCCAGGAATGAGGGTGCGTGTATGGATAGAATGAGTTCTGAATGCACGAGTGTAACGTAATTCGGAACTCACGAGGTCAGGAAGACGAATGAATAGTGTATAAAGACTCCAAACGCCAGAGATTCGCCACTGTCACGTCCAAGTCACCCCATGACCCCAAGTACAAACCACGGAGATATCCAGAACCCTGCCAAAGTGTTGGGGAAAAAATAACTCAGGAAGCATATATAGTAGGAAGCAGCATGTCACGGGTGCGGCAGCTCTGCCGGGCGGGTTCCCTGGGAAGAGCGCGATAGGCAAGCAACAGTAATAGAGATGTCGAGATATGGTAGCTATATGCTGCAACATTGTTGGCCCAATACGATTGGTCTAGCCGAGAATTCATTTTGGGAGTGAATGAGTTGTCATTGTCAGTACGTTCAACAACCTTATTGGGAGGTGAACGCAAATTGACCGTTAGGGGCTAGGTTTTTCGGTATTTGAAATTATGTGTTCAAACAGGAATATAGGGCTCTGAACCTCGAGGCATGGTAAATGTGCAAGAGCCTGAGCAGTGAAGAGGCCGGGCCGTCGTTGGTCAAATTTCAATAATATGTGACACGTGCACATTCCCACCGCGTGGCTTTGTGTCAGGAGTGCAACTCTTTAACTTTCTAATTTCTAGTTTAGCGGCAAAAGCTGAAGACGCTCTCCTCATGTCCTTTGAGAATGCTTCCGTCACCAAAGGTTGGGCCCCTTGTTTTTGATGAATGTTGCCTGGCTAGATTTTGTTCTAGGTCTTATGATGGGCTTTGGCCTAACTTCATTTCTTGCGGGACTGTTCGATGTGAAGCATTACTTTCATCTCCAGGTGAGTGCTAAATAGTTGAGCCAGTACCACTACTGATATATTGTTTTGCAGTTGGTCCCGCATCTGTCGCGACACCACCAGGTACTGTCATATTCGGTGTTCTGACAATGGACGTGACCAAGCCTGAATTAGATCCTCCCAGTACTGGAGACTGGCGGTCCATCATCTGGCATTCTCGAATTCTAGTGACCTTTTCGTTGCTGTATTGGCTCTATATCACGCAGGAGTGCAGATAGAACGTCAGTTTGGGAGCGTCAAATATGCTGTGAGCATCGTCCTCAAATAGTGGGCTCTCTCACACTCACCGCAACGCCAGTCGTTCGTACTCGTGTCAACGCTACTGGCAACTATTCTGGAATTTATAGCGTTGATTCTTTTCCATCGTGCCGGTCTCAATCATATCGCGATGGGGCCAACGGCCCTGGTGTTCAGCATATTGTATCAATATTCCAGAATTGTACCATCGGCATACACCTATCGCATTTTTGGCGTCCCGCTCAATAATAAAAGCTCTCTGTATCTGTTGGCTATTCAGGTCAGGAGCAGGTGACCTCAGCGACACCTGAGATACTAACTCGCTTCTAATTCTTTGTACAGATGACCATCAGTCGTCTTCCTGGTTCAGCCGCCGTATGCATAATTGGCCTTCTTACGGGACAGATATATCGCTCGGATCTGGCCAATCTGAAAGCGTATCGTATATCACCATTTATTGTTAAACATTCAAGACAATACCTACTTCCTCTTATCGGGTCTCTTCGTCCGCCGCGCCGATCTAATCGTGCTTTACCTGATGGTCCCGGTACAAGTTCTTCCTCGCGAAACGTCGAACAACCAACACCCCAAAATGACGAAGTAATTACTACTGCTAGGACTATGCCAGGTGAAACCACACCTAGACTACGCAATCCGGACCAAAGCAATGCGGATGAGGAGAGAACGGGATCCGTTGTCAGGGAGTGGGTCAACGAATTGACCGGAAGGACCGAACGAGTGAATGCTGGTATACGGGTAGCCTCGGAGGCGGAAATAGTTCAATTAACAACCATGTTTCCCCATGTTCAGCGTGAAACCGTGGTTGGTGCATTGCAACGAAGGTGGGTACTAATATAGAAAAACGCTGCCTACTTCCAGAGTTCTGACTAGTCATTCTAGCCCCAACATAGAGGGTGCTGTTGAAACACTACTCAGCTCTCAAAACTGAAGTAGTAGAGCTTAGATAGGAGTATATTGAATATATTTATTTATTCATTCAATCAATGTCATGGCAGGTGTGTTTCAGTTGGACAGACAGTATCGGTCATATGTCGAAGGTAGTGAACTCTATTCGTCCTCCTCGAATGTATCCCCATCTTCATCGTCGCCCGTGAACGCAGCCAGTGGGACGGAGTAAAGACGGATCACAGGCTGTAAAAATAGTCGGTCAAGATCACAAGCTCAAAGATGGAAGGGTGTCCATCAGGAAATTACGTACCTTGTTGGGGTCTTTAACCAACACGTATTTGCCCTCAGGCATTTTCATGCAAAGGTCTGTGACCGTCCGAACAATACCCCAGCCATTCGCCAAGGAGACGTTAAGCTGTGCTGCGAAGTCTGTTGGACGCATCGATGCGGTACTCAAGATGACATGCCGAGTGTTGTCTCGGGGGTTAGCGCGAGAAATATATCTATGATGAGTGGAAGTCAATGATTGAATCGAACCAGGTAAGCGGGCGTGTCGATGCATAGCATTTGGGGAATATGACAAAATATAGAACGAGGGACATACCCTATTTTCATAAGCTCGGCCCCTGCTAAAACACTTTGCACAGTCCATTTTGCAAGCTTGCAACTGTTATTCTTCATTTCCGTAGCAACAACCGCACCGCGCTGTGAGTCTAGTTTCGAGCGCCAATCAGGTGCCCCACCGGCACCTTGAGCTCTGGGATCAAATTCATTAAGTGCGCGAATTGTGATCAAACCCTGACCGTCCCGTGGGTTGCCTTGGCCGGGTGAATAAGCGTCAACTTCTGTTCGAACACAAATTTTGATGTCCTCGTCTTCGGTGATGCCGAGATCGAACAGTCTGTAACGATAACCACACGAAGCTAGAGGCTCTGTCTCCTCTGGGCCGTAAAATGGATTAGGGTTGGCAAAATCGATGGCAGGAGGGGGGGCATTCTCTATGACAGACTGGAATCCAAAGTTTTGATTGATGTACGTGGCTTCCAGTGAGAGAGATGTTGCAGAGTTGATGGAAGGGACCTCTGGCACTGCGGTCTTTTCGGTAGGGTTGTTGGGGTTTGGGGGGGCCGGGTCCTGAGGAGGGTCCGCAGCATTTTCATTGACAGTGACGGTATCAAATGGACCGCCATCACGCTTGTCAAAGAAGAGGTTGTTTCCTTCACGTACGATGACAATATCCCATGGATAAACGGACCGTGGGGCGCACATGAGAACGCTAAGAATAACATCTGTCGTGTACACCTTAGCAACGTTTTTGCTCGCGAGCTATGGGAATAGTTTGAATTCTAAGGCACTGATATAAAATGAAACATGAGATTCACCTCCTGGATGACAGGATCGTCTGAAGTGGTTGTGTTATATTTGATACGATCCACAAGTTGGAGCGGGCGTTCGGTTTTGGTAGTTATACGATCGTAAGATTTCTCGTAAGCAAACAATCGACCAAAGGAGTCTCTGTGAAGAGTTATGAGAACCTAAGCTCCAAATTATAGAACTAGATGTGCTTACAATTCATCAGGCTCATCTACTTCGAGCCTTAATTTGGAAAGCCGGTGGAATTCAATTTCTTCCAACATAGACCACTGAGGGGAGATAACCACAGATGACTCGCGCGTGCGATTGTTCTGTACACACAATTGAAGATGAGGTAGACACAGCAGTATAATGAGCAAACCTTCTCCCAGTCTCTCCAACCCCTCCGCCCTCCACCGCGTTGATTCTGATTACCTCGACCGGCAGGCCCTCCTCGCCCTCCCCTTGTATTTCCTCTCATACCATATCCCACACCACCCCTAGAGCTCCCGCGTCCTCTTGTGAACGCGCCACCGCGACGGGGCGGCGCAGCCTTATTATCGACGAGAGAGAATGACGATTCGTCCTCTACATGGAAATATGCAAAAGCGCTGGCGGTGCCACTTCCGAAGGCTTGGTTTCCATCCCTCCTGCGACCCCCCGGACCTCCTCCACGGACATTTTGTGTCGATGGAAGGCCAACAGCAGATTGTCGGTTGTCAGAAAGATCATTCCAATCAGCGAATCGACCGAGCTTGTCTGATTTAGAATACGGTGCATAGGGGATGTCTTTGAACTTGAACTGGTCTGGGGGATTCGACGATGAAGGTCCCCATCCGCCTTCTGGATTATCGTTAATAGGTGGCAACGAGAAGGAAGACATGGCTTTCGTAGTCAGTGATGAGCAGAAAATTTAGAGTTCAAATGTCCAAGGCAAAACGTGGGAAAACCTCTTGTGCTTCGCGCCACCGCTATGAAGTGAGTTCCAACGCCATACTATTCTGCAAACCAGGTTCTGACCTTCCTGTCCTACAACAGTGTTGTAAAAGAGATCAATAAGATCAACCAGCTCGAGCTCGACTTGGGGATTAGTGGAGCCTCATGGCATGATGAATACAAAGATTCTGCCTATATTTTTGTTGGTGGTCTTCACTTTGACCTTACAGAAGGAGATGTTATAACCATATTCTCACAGTAAGCCTCTCTATAACGTACAAATTGCGCAACTCCTCACGTATATCCTAGATATGGAGAGGTCATGGATCTCAACATGCCCCGTGATAAAGAAACCGGTAAATCTAAAGGCTTTGGCTTTTTGATGTATGAGGACCAACGATCCACAATACTGGCTGTTGACAACCTCAATGGTGCCAAAGTGCTAGAAAAAACCCTTCGTGTTGACCATGTCAAAGATTACAAACAACCAAAGATCAAGGGCGAAGATGGAGAGTGGGCTGAACCTGAAGAACAGAGCCTCAATGCAAAACCCGAAATGATCGTTGGTGAGCACTATTACTACTCTCTTAAACCACCCGTTGTAATCTCTATCAAAGATGATGATGCTGCCTCCGATTCATCTGCCTCGTCAGCACCTTCGATAGACCCTGAAGATCCAATGCGAGACTATCTTATATCAAAACGAAAAGAGGAAAAGGCGATGAAGAAGTTGAAGAAATCAAAGTCGAAGAGTAAGCACAAGGATGAAACACCGGAAGAACGTCGGGCAAGAAAAGCCAGGAAAAAGGAGAAGAAGGCACGAAAAGTCAAGTCGGAGGGAATGAAAGGTGTGGAAGACCTATTGAGTTCGCTTGGACGTCGTGACGTCGGCAAGCCTTCGTCGCCGCGTCGTCGTCGTTCACGTAGCCCCAGTCGCAGTCGTGACCCTCCGCGCGACAACGATCGAGAACACACCCATGGGCATTCTCGTCCCCGATCGCCTGCGAGGGATTACGGCGGTAGGCGACCGATTCAGCATTCAGATGATGAGAGACGCGGGGGACCTTATGGACATCAGCCACATTCGAGAAGAACCAGGGACGATGATTAAGATCTGGATATTCTCAGTGTGATTCAATGTTAGCGGAGTTGCATGCCGTGTCTTAGCACTGAGTACTTCCTGTACCCATACACCTATACAGTATTTTTTGTCAGGAGTTCATCAAAACGCACCCCCTTGATCGGTAGAAGTCGAGTCGAAGCTATATTTACCAGAAGCATGGGTAAGTACTTTCTTTTGGTATTTACTTCATCCATTCGTGAAGCACTCCATAGGCAAATAATTGAATGGCCGATGGTAGAACAAGGTATCAAATTATACATAGGGCCGGTGTTCGCCAGCACCGATAACGTGAAATCGTCCAGTGATGGGATACAAGGAAGACGGGAGTGCATCAAGCTCGCCGGAGCGCTCCGGGGACATCAAGTCGACTCGACCATACCCATGGTCATGCCACAGCTCGCCTCAGCAAAATCGAGACGTTTGGCAGGTATACCCATAGAAAAGAATGTAGTTTTTGTGTATTGAAAGCTGACTCAAAGAAGCTCCCCATCAGAAGCCCCTTCGCTAAAGATATAGCTACGGTGGCTCGCTGGGCCATTGGCTCCATCATAAAGCCCATGGATATATTATCATTGTGTAGTTTCAGTTATTGGCAGATGTCAAAGATCCTTGGCCGGGGTGTCCGTATGAATCCGTTTTGGATCAAAAAAAGCGTATATCCAAGTAAGGAAGGTTCCGTGAGATTGTATATTCCGCTACCGTAGCTGAATTCGCAATGAACCAATAGAAAGTGAGCGCATGTGTGCTTGCACAATTGCCTCCTCTTATCTCGTTCCCAGTGACACGGGAGCGGCTTTAGACATGTATACTTATAGACGAGCTTCTCCATTATTTCGGATTCCTTAGCTAGCTAAGAGCAGGTTGCCAGGTCGCGTAGGAAGGCCTTGTGGAGCTCGTCTGGGCATGAATTCAGATGGATGTAATCCAGATTTGGTGTTTAATTTCACTCCAGAAGATCTGGGGGGTCATACAAGATCGTTCCAGGTATTAAATAGCATCGGTAAGAGATAAATCGATAACGGGCGGTATGGTGAAAAAGCTACTTTGATATTGGTGAGTACGACTCGATTCAGTCAGGTTGTTTGTTCGCGATCAGTTGTGTATGTTTATGTGTAGCCTCATGTTTTGGGAGCCTCCTTCATTCTTACCGTCTATTCATCTTTCTCGGACCCAGGCCTGAGGCCTCATTGATCGGCATTTGTTGTTCAATATTGTACAGTGGAGCAATCGTGGAATCTTTTGCATTTCGGTCGAAATAACTCAGACTATCGGTCTTCACCGACCACATCACATTCTTTTACCACACATACAACAACTTGTCGGATTAAGATCTGTAACAAGTCATGCAAAATCACCGTAAGAGGGCCGAAAGCATATGGGGCGCGGTACGGTATGTTAGGACGTGACCCTCTTGTAATATGGGGGTTTATACCAGAACAGGCAGACACAACCGAATATCTTACCTCGAACCAACAACGACTGTGAACCTGCCGACCCTGCCAATACTCTGACAGATCGCCTCAATGCCCTTTTGAAAAACTCCGGCCCCGGATATGTTTTGCGGCTTTGTCCAGGTGAACAGTATTTGCTACAGGCGCCAATCCTGTTTGCCGCCCCTCAGCAAGAAATAAGCACACTAGGGTATCCAACCGGAAGTGACAGGGCAACCCTTGTTGTCAATGGTCCAGTTTCGGATGGACAAGGCCACACTACGGCTGTCGATGGCACATGTGCAACCTGTTCAGGCGTAAAGCTTCGGAATATCCAGGTAATTATAAAAGTAGCTTGATGATAATTCTGTATTAACTGTTTCGCAAATGGAGATTGATGGTACGCGCGGCAGTGGTTCTCCAACCCAAGGCGGCGGCAACATTGAAATGGGAGGCCAGAACTCAGACCAATTGATTGAATTCGTTCGCTCGTATGACCCAAGAAGCTGGACATGCCTTCATGTTCAAGAAGGAACCCTAAATTGTAATAACATCGTGGTACAAAATAACGATATTGGGCCGTGTGGGTCTGATACCTTCCAAGAATGGGCAGACGGAATCAGCCTGAGCTGTCGCAACAGCACTGTAAGAAACAACATGGTACAAGGCGCCACGGACGGGGGGATTGTAATATTTGGCTCGCCTGGAACTCAGGTTTATAACAACACCATTTGGGTTCTGAATGTAAGCCATCTCACATTTTTCGTAACATGGCCTGATCTCCAGTTCTGTGCAGCAAACACTTCTTGGGGGCATTAACATGGTTGACTATGAACCTTTTTCTGGAGACTTCACTGGTACTGTGGTGAGGGATAATACAATTCTTGGTGGGTTTGCGACAGATGGTGAATTACCGGGAGATGCAAAAGGGAATAACTTCGAGGACGCTATCATCAAGTAAGATACCCCCTTTGGAGTTAACAAGATACTAAAGGTGTTTCTAGAATCGGCATTGCCATTGGCCCTCGTACATGGTTTGGCGAGCGGTATGGCAACAATGTTAGTCATTCTGGCACTGTTACAGGTAATAGGTTCAGTGGCGCGTTCAGCTATGCAATTGCCATTACGTCGGCACACAATTTCACTGTGGAGAATAATGTTTTGGTGCAAAACACATCCTTTATTGGGGCGCGTGGACCAAATTGCAGTGAAAGTGACAGTATTCCAAATCCTGCGGCTTTCATCCTCGACACAAACACGACCCAGGCCTTGACTATTCAGTCAAACTTCGAGACTATCGCGGATGGCGATTCCCTGACTTGCGTCTTGCCGCCAAATGGTGGGGACTTTTGGCCGTTCGGTTTAAATCCATCAAATACGTCAGACTCTTCCGGCGGTTCATCCTCTTCGTCCGGTGGAGCGGTAGGCGTCGCCGTTGGCGTCATCCTGGGCGTACTCGCCGCTGCGGCTGCTGCGTGGTTTGTTAGAAAATGGATGTTGAATCGAATAGAGGCGAAACACCACTTCAACGAAACGAAACGTTCCGAGTACATCAAACATTCTTGAACTTTGTGATGTAGCACTTTTCACGGACTCGGATACCATTTATATTCTCCGAAAGCCTGTGGTCATAAGACTGCTGCCCTCAGGCTGCTTTCGAGATAGCTCTCTTTACATATGTGGACACTTAGATGATTCTATTTTTTGCAATTATGTACCATACCTTGAATATAATCATAGATCAATACTAGACGTAAAAGCTGAAGGATGACTAAGCAGTGAGGCTTAAGAATCGACATCTTGTTGTGCATAAGACAACTTCTTCCCTTCCTTTGCCCACTTCACTGATCATCACACCTTTGTACCTTCGAAACGAGACAAGGAAGGATGGCAAGCGAATCAACGTATGTTCATTTACTCTGTCGTCTTCTTCATTAATTCGCCCGTTTGTTTTAAAAGTTTTTTGGGTGTGACACCACCGATTGCAATTACTGAATCAAACGAACGCGAAAAGGAGGTAACCTTGACTCTAATGGAGGAACTAAGAAGGCAAAATACGTTTGAGAATGAACAAGAGTCTAGGACGAGGTGAGCGTCACCCTTGACCGGCGTTGCCACACCCCAGGGCTATGGGACTACCAGTGAGGGTGCTTTTGTTATGCTCTGGGGCTCGACAACACCGATTTTGGGCTTTGAATTTAGTCGTAATGCCTTTGTACATTCGACTCGGTTAATGGTCCCAGTGGAACCTGGGGGAAAGCATACCCAACCAAGGCCCTTTCGTTTACACACCTAACACTGATCGTCTGGGCGTCATTAATTCTTAGGGAAATTGTACTCGGTCGTGTGGCTGCTCTTGTTAAAAAATTCGTTCGGACTGTCTCTATGTCCCGAGGGCTTTCCGAGGCCGCGGCAAATGCTGCAGGCGGGAAGATATTTACCTTTGGATCTTATCGACTGGGCGTCCACGGTCCAGGCTCTGATATTGACACGCTATGTGTGGTGCCGAAACATGTTTCTCGAGAGGACTTTTTCGAAGTTTTCGAGCAGATGTTAAGGGAGGCGGAGGGTGTGATGGAGGTTTCCGTGCGTGCTTAGTAACTATATATTCGCCCAATAACACAGTTAGCTGGTCTATAGGGAGTACCCGAGGCCTATGTGCCGGTCATCAAGACCACAATATCTGGAATTCCGATGGATTTCTTGATGGCGCGCCTGGCGCTATCGTCGATACCAGATGATTTATCCCTTCAAGATGACAACCTTCTTCGAAACCTAGACGACAGGTGTATTCGTAGTCTAAATGGCAAGTTACGCACATGAATATAATGGAGTATTCTGACTATGTTTACAGGATCACGGGTAACCGATGAGATATTGCGACTGGTACCGAATGTTCAAGTTTTTCGTGATTCCCTGCGATGTATCAAACTATGGGCGCAACGTTGGTCATCCACCACCGGCACTTGCTGACCGCTAATGCTATATCATTCAGGACGAGCTATTTACTCTAATGTTAACGGGTTCTTGGGTGGTGTGGCGTGGGCCATGTTGGTTGCTCGAATATGTCAACTCTATCCCAATGCTATCGCCGGTGCAATTGTTAGCCGTTTTTTCATCATTATGTATCAATGGTAAATTCCCGACCCTTACATTCTCCACAACCGATTGTCTGAGATGTTGGTCTTTAGGTCATGGCCTCAGCCCGTTCTCTTAAAACAAATTGAGGAAGGTCCATTACAGGTCCGGGTATGGAACCCCAAGGTCAATTATTTGATTACAGCCTTCATTTTCGCCATGTCCTTATCTGTGAATAGCTTTATCCCGCCGACCGGTCTCATCGCATGCCAATCATCACACCAGCATATCCCGCTATGTGCTCCACGCATAACGTTACTGCTTCAACACAAATGATTATGACGGAAGAGTTTAAGAAGGGTGGGTGAAGGTCGGCTCATATTGGGTCTGGCTTATCTGTCTTCAGGTGCCGATATCGTCGACAAGGTGATTGTGGGGAGTGCTTGTTGGTCTGAACTTTTCGAGAAACACAATTTCTTCCACAAATACCGCTATTACCTCCAAGTGATTGCCTCGACAGCCAATGCAGAGCTTCAGATGAAGTGGTGCGTTCCTTAAATGGCTTTTCTGCACTTACTTGAAATTATCTGGTATCAGGTCTGGCACTGTGGAATCGAGGATACGACAGTTGGTTATGAAGTTAGAGTATGTCGATTCTCTGACGTTGGCCCATCCTTTCATCAAGGGATTCGAGCAAGTCTCGTATTGTCTCTCGGAGGAAGAGGTTCGCACAGTTGCCCAAGGTGAAATTTCAGATGCCATTGCCAAGCGTAAAAAAGAAGATATCGAAGATAAAGACGGTGCAAGCACTGTACATTCGACAACATTCTACATCGGACTCATGATAGAACCAAGACAACGTGAATGAAGCCTTGGTATTTCAAACTTTCTGAATAAATAAACTGACTTTAAATCACAAGCTGGTGCTGTCGGTCCTCGCAAGCTCGACATTTCTTATCCTACAACAGAATTCACGAAACTAGTCAAGATGTGGGAGAACTACAACGAAGCAACTATGGGTATAGTTGTACGGCATATCAACAAGTTCGTCGTTGCAACAAAGCGCCATTTTCCTACTGAATCCCGTTCAAGTCCTGGCCTTCCAGATAATGTCTTTGATGCTGGAGAACGGCCAGCTAAACTTGTGCAGAAGCGTGTCAAGGTATGCTCATCTTCGTCTTGTGTTCGAAATGCACTGATCGTGGGTTGGTGTATTACACAATGTCAAGGGTCCTGGACAGTCGAGCGATGCATCTCCACATAAACCGACGAAGAAACAACGGTTGGTTCACTATCTCTGACTGGCCATCTTTTCTGATATCCTACGTCCTGCTAGATCATCAAATTCTGATCAACCTCCCCTCAAGTCCACTATCGGAAATGGCACAGCTCCAACACCCCTCAACCCAGCGGTCGAAACCTCTGATCTATATACTCCAAAGGACCACACAAGTCTAAAGTCGCCCCAACTGCCATTCGGCGAGAATGTTGCCGTTGCAACCGGACCCGTGGGCGCATAATCAAACTGGATAAAGCTCTCCTCAAAGCAACACTCCTGGCAATTGCTGCAAAGCTTTTCCTTTTTGCCATGGTCGCTTGGTTTATTTATCCGTTCATTTTCACAGGGAAAATTGGTTTGCCTAGATAGGACGCGTTCAAGCAAGTTCTCAATGAGTGCTGCTCCGCAGGGACACAGTCTTCTTTTTCTTTGTCTCCGAATTTAATCAATTACAACATTCATGGTCCTTACCTTGTATTCTTCGTCCTCGTATAGTTCGGACACCAACGTGTATTTTACAGTATTATCTTATAAATATCCTGAGATTGTTCTATGCCCGAAAGAGAGTTCCGGTGGTTTTTGTGCGGTCAACGAGTGATACTTACTTACTCAGGTCCACAGGTCTTTTTTGAAGGTTTCCGCCAGGAACGCCATCCATGTTGTAAAAGTGGTGTGTATGCCGAGATGTCGGCTCGCTAACGTTGTATACTGGTATACACTTGGTTTGAAACACCTTAATCTGTAATTACAAAATCTACCGTCTTGGCTGGGGTCAAAAATACCCTCAGGAACGACGTTCGCTGTCGACGTGACCCCGAGTCTCAAATCTCGGAGCACAGATACTGCAAAGGAGTCTGGTAGCCTGACAGAGGATATGACGAATATCAGACATACATATCCCCCGTAGGGATCTATCGGGATATCCCCATTGTTGAAAGGGTCAATCGGCGATACTGCTCTAGAAGTAATAGATAGGATTTAATGAAATTCGCCATTATACGGATCGTCATGTCGGATCGCCATTCTCCTTGAAACGAGGCTCGGATGAGATGCTTAAGAGCAGGTCTGGTGACAAACGATCCGCATGGAGAGCTCGTCCCAAAGGGTAGAACTTGTCCCCATACTCAAGGACGATCCAGAAGGCTGTGGAGCATCCACGAGCACCACAAGCACAGGACAATTTAACCTTTCATAAACAAAAACGAGACTTTCTTCGTCTGTGTGTCAGATGAGGTCTAGAAGGCGGACCCGAATTCGAATCAAAAGTCTAAACGCCCATGAAATGATTCGATCCTATGACCCATTTGCACTGACAACTTGAATGTAACTCGTGTGAAGTGAGGGGTTGTTCAATTGTAGACGAGTTGTTGAGCGCTGGCGCTGAAGCGCAACTTGTTGAGTCATCCACGAGCCATTGCGATTACACCTTTCGGCCCTTGGTTCTTGCCATTAACCAACTCGCGGGCCACTTTCTTTTCCCCCAAATCCTGACTGTGACCTGTAGCATTATCGTTCTCGCAGAACAAAGGGGGGGCACACAATAACCGCTTTTTGTTCAAACTACAATTATAAGGACGTAATTATAATTAGGGCTCTACTATTACAGCTCAATCGCAAGTGCGCACATCGCAGACGAACTCTCTAGGCTGAACATCAATGGCACCCAATCTCCGTTCCTCTGCGCCGACCACCCCCAGCGGTAAAACGAGCACAGGAAGCGATACACCAACATTGACACCCCGGAAAACCCCACATTGTACAAAATGCAAACGCCCGAGAGCAGGCCATCCACGTTCTGGGTGTCCTTATGCCGACTCACCCTCGAAGGACGTACCTTCCACCGCAGCGAACCTCACTGATGCTTTAGGCTCAATGCATATCGCGTCACCAGTTCGGGAACGGGATAATGAAGATATCAAGGCTGAGATCCGCAACCGCCGGCGTTCTTCTATCCAACCTGCCAACCTCGCCCCTGCTGAGAGCCTCATGTCTCTTTCTACTGAGTCGCAGGAGATCGTGGAGAGGCTCCTGCAACCAGGTATGTTTGACGATACCGACGAGGAGGACGGTGGCACCAAGGAAAAGGAAAAGACGCGGGTCGTAAGGTGGCAAGAGACCGTACTGGCCACTCCAGTAAAATCCAGAGTGAAGGTCAAGATGCCGGGCACGCTCACTACGCCTTCTCCTGATAGCAGCCTTGGATCTATGGGATTACTGGGAATTAGCGAGAAAACAGTCACCCAAGAAGCCACACCACCCGCTACGCCACGCATTTCCGACAACTTATCATCGTCAACTCCAACACAATCTCATCGACCACAGCCGCTCGTGCGATCTATGAGTCTCGAAGAACGCGACGTGTTCGTAGCCGGCCTTACTATGGCCTCTGATGCCACTGTATATGTTCTTCCGTCTGCAGACATCTACGATATCCAGCAATCCGCCGTCAAACTAGGGTTTCACGCCCGCATTGTCCTGAGCAGGGAGAAGGGTGACCCACAGGGTCTACTAGTGCTGGGTCGCGATGAAAAGGCTGTACGAAATATGGCGGGTAAGGTGGAGAAGGAAAGTGAGAAGGTGGCTTCGGGGTTGAAGGTCCCGGCGGGCCGCTTGGGTGCCGTTGCTGGGGGTGCCGTCGTTGGCGCTGTTGGTGCCTGGGCGGGACTGGCATTCGCATGATTGCGGAGATCACTCTGTTTTTGACACGGGTGATGTTATCATGGGAGGATGGTGGTTGCTATACCTTGTTCTGTATTACTTGCATTTTCCTTCTTTTGTTGTATCGTTACGTATATTCATGTTTATGTATCCACAAACTGTCGAAGTCGATACCCAAGTTCTCATTGATTATCAGCAAACAGGCCGCCGAAAAACACCGCGTTTGGGAAAGTGTACTGCCTTCGACAGGGACCACAAATCAATTGTTTCTAAAGATTAGTTCCTCCACCAAGGCTTTCACACTCCGTGCATCAGCTCTGCCCCTGCTGTCCTTCATCACTCGGCCAACAATCTTGTTTAATACATTTTTGCTTCCATTCCTCACAGCGACCGCTTCGACAGGAAGGGCAGCGATTGCATCACGACAGAGAGAGTAAAGTTCCGGAGAGTATGGTGAGGCTGTG
>CEMJ01392859.1:0-10343 GCA_900068955.1 Clitocybe nebularis | reverse complement strand
GAATTCCAGCAAGAGATTCCAGCGTACCATTTCTTCATTCCCCCAGCCCCGCTCCCTCCTCCGAGCACGCTCTTCTGGTGTAACATCAACGTAACGCTCTGCTGCTCTAATCGCACACTCTCAGACGTCGACTCCAAGGATTCGCCCTCAGAAATAGTGAGGCTGCTCACCTCTTCTCGATCCACCCTCGCCATCTTCCAAATCTATATTATCTGAATATCAGAGAGGAGTTGCTCGAGGCTGTGCCATGAAGTTATACCTTGAATTGGGGCCATTCTGAGCGGCCAAGTCGTCATACGTTGGAAGACCATCTGCACCGTTTGGTACAGTCTGGTCCTGCTCTATGTGAGCGAAATGCTCAGACGACATTAGGTGAGTTAGTGGTTGCTGCGTCTCAGCACTTGTTGTTCGCGTCAATAATAGATCTAAGTAGTCTGTACAAATTATCATCACGTGGTGATGATCGCCAGGGGTCAGCTGCTACTGCCAACTGCCGTTGTCCATAGTCCAGACTCCATACAGATCACCGTCCATAATCAAGTTTATCGAAAGTCTTGATAACGACCACCAGGAAGCTCACCTTATTTTAAATCCCTGTGGATGTCTGTGGATCAGCTTCTACATAAAAAATACTTGCCGCTTTGAGTACCCTTGTTATAGGTCAGAGACTCAAAAGTCAACTACCCTAGGTAGAACGACCATCACTTTCTTTCGTTTTTACCATCTTCGTAACTAGAATAAACTCGTGCGACGCCGTCAACAATTCAGATCCCAGGCGTCAGCTTATGCAGATGCCCCAAATCAGTACCGCCACATCAATCCGAGGACACTCTTCGTCCGTCACCACCAAGTCACCACCACCATCAACTCCAAGACATGACTTTCAGGGGGTACCCGCCCATCGTATGTTTCTGTCGTCATCTATTATTACGACATTCAATTCCCTGATCTATAGCTATAGTCCATCGAAACCCACATTCCTATATTCGAGACACAGCCATTTGCAACATGGCGCCTATTTGTGAAAACAGGTGTGATTTGGACTACGACACGGCCGACTTGAAGAAATGTGCCGGGTGCCGGAAAGTGTGGTATTGTGGAAAAACTTGTCAAAAGGAACATTGGAATAGTCACATCTTTGACTGCAACCCGATCCAACCAATCAGCACCGCCCATCATCTTGTTCGTGCAGTGACCCAAGATAGGATACCCGAAGATCTACAGACTTGGGAAGACTTTGGATTTAGTAGGGCTGCCACTAGGCATGACCAGAGCCGCCTTCTTGGGCTATACCAAGGTTTTTATCTCTATACGAGGCCGAGGGTTAGCGTCAAGGACCTTCAGAGATGGCAGAAGGATGGCACATTGATCGAGGAGATAAAAAAGGCGTTTTCTGCAAAATCTCCGGAAAATCGTGGAGGTTACTACCCTTGGTTTTTAGAAAACCAATATATCCTTGACAAATCATTATCACCTCCTGATTCCATGTATCGTCGCCGTGCATGGGAGTTCATTGGCGACTCATTAGATACAAGTGAAGAAGATATCACAATAGCTATGGCTTCATGGCCGAAGGAAAAAATTGTATGTTTTGAGCTTTATGCTATCCTCTTTTCGGGAGTTCCCCCGTCTCCCGATCTGGAGCATTGGATCAACTTTGGCTTCTGTGCTTGCGCCAATTCCAGCTATGGGTTTGAGGACACGGAATTCGCACTTGCGCGAATTTATGCAGGATTGATCCAGACATCCAGTTTCGACGAATTCTGCGCTTCTTATTTGTCCTCTTCCCTTATTTCCTTGTTCGACAGAAAAGGCCACAAGGAGGCGCGTACGAAGATGCCATTTCTAGCAGACGCTCTTGGTGGTTATCCGAAAAAATCTATTTGGTATCTGAAGTAGTTCGTCATGACATCAATGACACCCACCCTAGCGATCATGGTTGAATACGGCTTCGTGAATTGCAAAAATTAGGCCGACTTTGAGGCGTTGAAGGATGTGTACAAGCAACTCTTGAAAAGAGACGACGCCAATCCGCTACAGCTCCACGAAGCGGCAATTAAAGGGGCGATTTTCAAATACGTTAGGGGACAAATCAAAATCAACAAGAAATTCAAGCAACTCATGAAGAATTCGTATCCAACAGAAGCTTTCGGCCCCGGCGTGGCAAACCGTTATCCTTAACCCCACCTTGACTCGTATACTTGCTTTAACTTTCAAATAGCTTGAAGTTTTATTACAACTCACATATGTTTTCAGTTATTTGAACAGCTATTACGAATTCTCTCCTATGTTTACTTTTCGTCATACCTGTAAATATTGTAAAATGGCTTCTTAGTTTATTTGGGATTGTTATTACTGGAAGATGCAGTCACCGCCGAAAGCGATGTTTGAATGACGTGGAGAGCTCTGGAGTGGACGTTCTATCGCAGTAGCGCTGCGTCGCAGACAAAATGGCAACAACAAAGAAGGGGGCTGCAGACACCTCAGTAAACAATGTGAGGGAGTACAAGTATACCCAGGAAATATCGCAAATGGTATTATCACCTTTCAAATTATCCGAGTCCCAGCTCCTAACCGCCTTTGTAGATGTTCGTCTTTGGGGAAGTACAAGATCCAAACCCGGACACCGTTAACCTAGTGGAGGATATTGTACGCAGTCAGCTCATCGAACTGGTGAGCGTTGAATAGTCCGGCAATGGCTCATTCCATAACTAATGATTGTTGTCCGAATACCAGATAGTTCAAGCGCGTGCCCTTGCTACGCGCCGTGGTGCACGGTATTTATCTGCGGAAGACCTTATATTCCTCATTCGACACGACCGGGGAAAAGTCAACAGATTGCGGACATATCTATCTTGGAAGGATGTCAGAAAACATGCGAAAGATTCCGGGGGGGATGTTGGCGGCGGCGTTGAAGTGGAGAATCTGGAGGACGGAGCAGATGGTGCGTTCATTTTGGTCATGCCAATGCTGTTGGTTCTAATATACTCCTCAGATAAGTTAACCGCTAAAGCCCAAAAGATTACGATCAAGCTTCCATGGGAGATAACCACTATATATTCAGAAGTCCTTAGACAAAGTGGACATCAATCAGACGACGAAGAAGATGAAGATGACATTGAGGCGCATGAGGCATCAATCCAGCGGCTTAAAGTAATTTCTACACTTACACATGCAGTGGCACAGAATCCAACTAACGCCTGAATTAGGAAGCTGACGAGGCAACAC
The DNA here is from genome assembly GCA_900068955.1 of Clitocybe nebularis. Classification (NCBI taxonomy): domain Eukaryota; kingdom Fungi; phylum Basidiomycota; class Agaricomycetes; order Agaricales; family Clitocybaceae; genus Clitocybe; species Clitocybe nebularis. The sequence goes on along the minus strand of CEMJ01392859.1, from coordinate 7,115 downwards.
GCCAGATGACCAGGGAAGAATACCAACATTATTCAGATTGTCGACAGGCGTCTTTCACATATCGTAAAGGTATACCATACGTTCATACGAGACACAAAATTATATCCTGATCAAATCGTTTAGCAAAGCGCTTTCGTGAATTTCTGAATCTCCCACCACACCTCGACCTCAAGGCAAACGACGATACAGTGGATATTGTGGGATTTCTGGCTTTTGAGATGGTTCGCTCCCTTACCCTGGCTGGGCTTACTGTCAAAAAATCTCTCGAGGAATCTTTCTTGCGCGATGACTACGCTTCTCCCGTCCATGGGAAACGCAAAACTCTCGGTCTGGGTGGGACAGCCGAGAAACGCAGGAGGGAAGACTCCCCAGATCATGAAGCGGAGTATACGCTCCCTGTGAATACTCTATTTCTGCCACCGCCGGAAGCGAGAACTGCACTGCGGCCTGAGCACATTCAAGATGCTTTCTCAAGGATGCAAGGGGACTGGTCCCATCGTCGCTCAGCAGGAATGCACAACTGGAGGGGTGGGCTTGTACGGACTCGGGTCAGCCTCATATGACTTCCATATCGTTATATCGTTTTTCATATTTGCATTTGTAAAACTGTATAACCAAACAAGCATCACTGTACAATATCAATACATTCATGGATTTCCCAAGTCAAAACAAGAGCGACGCAGCCACATCTATATTCCCTCCCGCTGCATTCAGGGTACTTATTGCCACTTCCCTTGTTGCACCTAGGTCCATCAAGATCCGGATATTTTGTTCTGAATATGCGGTGGCCGGCGCCCTACTGGGTGCAGGTCTCGTACCGGGAGTGGGAGCAGGCGATGCCCCAAGGGCGCGTCCACCACCAGGGAAAGATGGTGGGTTACTGCTACTTTGTGTTGAGGGACCCGATGAGGGGACTCCGGGGGGGGAGAGTTCGTCTGGTAACTCGATAGGGTTGCGTGCCTTCTCCGGGAGCTCGTGTTCAGACAGGAACTGGACCTCTCGACCTTGAATGCTCAGAACATTTTTTGAAAGATCTATGCACGCTTGGTGGGCCTTGAGCATGTCCAACCCCAAAAGAAGATCAACATCTCGACCCTTGTGTTGGAGAAAAGTCAACATCGCCACCCCTTGTAAACATACCGAAGGTACTGACCTCCATGATGGTGAAAGAACAAGGAAGGAAAAGGTCAGATAATCTAAGTTGGGCGCTATGAACCCTCCCAAGGATCTTTGCAGTTCCAACACCTCGCGCAATACCCGCGAAACGTTTGTCGACCAGTCGCATAATCCTAGAAGTAGGTTAATGGAATCCGGATTGAACTCTCACTCCTTGAGACCTACCCGCAATTTTCCGCGCATTCTGGGCTCACTGTAAGATAAGGAGTTTAGCAGGAGGACAGCGATATCAGAACCACCGCATTGAAGAACTGACTGATAGTTTGTTGGGCCCCGCTATCAACGAACGCTGTCACAGGCTTTCCATTGACTTCCACAGGTATGCTGCGCCTGTAAGTATATCAGGATACACGGGCGGGCGATAGAAGTACTCACTAGAGCATGGTGACTCTACCAAAGCTTTCAGGAGAGTACTCGAGTGCATGCTCCATATTTTCCAAGACAGCCTGCTGCCGAATTGCTTCTTCGATCTTCTGCTGGGCTTCAACGTCGAAAGGATCAGCATTGAGATGCTCGATCTCGCGTTGGCGCGCCATCTCCGAGGAATATTGGCGCTCTCGGGTTTGGCGCAGTAGCTCAGCAAAACGCTGAGGGTCTGACTGAGCGGCAGCGGCAAGTTCTGGTTGGTTCTAGGAAGAGCGGTGGTTGTTAAGATCGTTGGATGGGGTCGAGGATGTGCATACCTCTTGAAGCTGGCGCATAAGGTTCGGGTCTCCTAACAATTGTAGGCGCATCATTTCCGAATCCTGCTCTACAGGCCTTCACTCAGGAGGGTTTGGTCGGTTCGGGTAAGATTAGGGGAACACAATGGGTTGATCTACCTTCCCGCTATGTTGGCCACCTTCCGTCGTAGTAGAAGCATCGCATTCTCTCCCTCTACGCCGAGGCCCCGTATTGTAGACTTTGGACTATTGAGTTCTCGACCAGAGTACGATATGCTTTGCTCGGCGATGGGAATACCAGACTATGGATGGAGCATGGAGATTGGGCGGACAACGGATCCTTAGATTACTAGGTTGAACGACGATATTGCTCGCACTCACCTCTGCTTCAAGCAGAGCCATGACATTCTCAAGCTCCATATTAGGATCGATCTCGACTACAAACGATTGCCCTAAGTCGGTTACAAATGTCAACTCCATGGTCGTGTGAGGGTGGACAGAGTCGAGCTCCGAAGGTGAGCTTCGAAGGTGTATCGATCAAAGGGTCAGTGTGATGTAAAGTCTGCCCGGCAACCCAGGTTGACCCTGGGGCAACAAAGGTTCCTGAAGTNNNCCTGAAGTAGTTGAAGAGTAGAGTTATTCGATACTCCGTGAAATAAGTCTCAAATAAAGAAATAGCTCCGCGATCAGAAATTGCTAGAACAATAATTTATGTGATTACAGATTATAATACGCGTCGTCAGTATACGCGTGTACATCGACGCGTCACTTCAATTAGATTTCTACAACTGACAAGGATAACGCGTAATGATCATAGAGCTCGACCTAACATCCGACTTCGGGCAAACTGAGAACTGCGGAAGAGTAGGGTCGGCGCAAAATTATACATAAGATGGAACGACTCACAGACGTGAGCCATTGCCACGAATATTCGAAAGCAACGCGCTCTCAAGCGCCGAAGCTGATAAGCTGGCATCTGGAAGAATAAGTTGAAGTAAAGGATGAAGGTTGATCACACGATGAGATTTACCACTAATATCACTGAAACTGGAAGCCTCGGAACCATGGCTGCTCCCTTGCTCGCTAACGCTCCTATCAACCAGGGGTCCATACCGTCGATGGGGTTGACCTATAGCACTTCGTGGGGAGACTATAGGAGGGCTTGACGACTTGTTTGAGGACAAGTGTCGGCCAATTGGAGAGTGAGGTTGTGATTCTGTGGGAGGAGACGGGATATCTGGGATAGAACCCTGTGGCGAGCTCGCGCTGGAAATGCTCTGACTGTCGCTGCGATTTGAAAGTGTATCCCGTCTGTAACTTTCGACCATCGACATACGGGACACGGGTCCAGCTCTGCCACGATCTACAGTCTTACCATTCTTCCTGCTACGGGGCGCACTAACTAGGCCTAGCGCATCGTTCGTCATTATGTTCTGCAAATGTAGCAGCTTTCGGTCCAGTGCTTCTTGTTCCTCGGCTGCTCTATCCGCATCCTCCTCCTTCAATGCCTCCTCGTCTTCTGAATCGGTGCCTTCAGATGAGGAGGGTGATGTAGGTCGCAATGGTACATGTGACCTTTTACTTTGAGCTTGCAGTGTCAGAGTAGAAGACGAGGTCGCCTTCTTGGGCCGGGGGGAGTTGTTCCCCAAAGAGTTGAGACGCGCACGTACACCTAGCGGGGTAGAAAGCTTGCCAGAAGAAATCAGAGGTGTACCGTCATTCATGCGACTTGAAGCTCGGCCTGCTATCGAGGGCTTTTCCGAGAAGGGGGTTTCGTCGAACGGTTTAGGGGGTTGACTGCCTGAAGGGCTTAGAGCGCCTTGGATATCCTTCAGTCCACGTATTTCCTCCTGAAACCTGGCGTTGACTCGATACAAAAGATAAGGCAATGGGACTTCGAGATGGGCCGCAAGCCCTTTCCCTGTGCGACATAAGAGCTGTGGTTGTGGGCTCAGATAATGCTCACTTACAATCAGCTCCTCCACTGTCGCTCGATCGTGAACGTTCGATGACTTTCCACAACATATCAGCTTTCTCTTGAGTCCATTCTATCTAGAATTGAAACGTGAGTCAATGTTGAGATATCATTTGAAGCTAGCGCACCGGAGGAGGATCACTTAGGGGATTCTCAGGGCGGTTCCAAGGCAGCCGTACCACTACGCGTACTGAGGGAGTCGTAGGCATTTGGTTGAGGCTTTATCAGAAGTGTCAAAGAAAAGAAACCTGTCTATTCAGTAGGTAGTTGAATGGCATAAATATATGTAAGAGTCAGTTGGTGTAAGGTAAAAGCTGTTGTGCCGGTTGTTTGGTCTCTAATTCCCTTGATGTCCTCTTCTTCAGCTTCATCCGACCTTGAGACAAGACCATACACAGTGGAACTCAGCTCGCTCATTGAAGAGCTTGCAACCCAGCCCTGTCGGGAATCGGTCGCATCTGAATTAGAAGGTAAGGGCTGACTAGAAATCCCCCCAGGCTTCAGCTCAATCTGCGACTTTAGTTCTGCAGTCTATTTACGGTGACGATGCTATTCGAATATGGCATCCTTCTGCCCAGGGTCCGAATGGCAAGAGATATACAGATATACAGGCACAGGATGTAGGCACGATACGATATGAAGCAGAACTAAGGTGAGTCGTCCGAATTGCAACTCGAGCTTCAAGAGAATAAAATTCAGCCTTCCATCCCCCCATGAGGACATCTCCACAAGGATCTTAGTATCAGTCCCTCCGACATACCCCATATCATCCCCGCCCCAGTTACAACTGTTATCACGGTATATCGGTGCTTTTGGTGCAGATTCAACCCTATTTGGATCGGTCTTACGCACTTTCATCTCCGTTAATGGTGTTGAGTGGACTCCAGACTGCGTTTGTGTCTTTGATGGTCTTCAGAGCGTTTTGGAGAGGTGTACCAACTGGTATGAGGATCGTTTGAGCGCAGAGAAGGCTGGGGAATTAATACGAGGGGATGCGAAAGAAGAGGCTAATGGTCAATTACATCCACCACCTCAGCCCGGGCCATCTAGCTACCGTAAAACGTCAGAAGATGCTCCTGTTGCGAACGCGCTGCCGGAAGGACTCCAGCTGTTCACTGCTGAACCTATAACGGACCGCAAGAGTGCTTTTGTTGGGCGAGCCTGTCGAATATCTCATCCGTCTGAGGCAGGCTTCATATCTATGATAGTTGCCATCCTCTGACTGTGGAAGGCAGGTTCCGCTAGTGCTGAACTATCTCATGGCGGATCGACGAATAGCCAGAGCAGCCCATCCTATCATCAACGCATGGCGTTGTCAGATCGGGACCCTATTACATCAAGGTAGATGTCTTATCCGTGATTGTTAGGCATGTCTTACCGGGCCTGCCAAAGATAATGATGATGACGGAGAAACGGCAGCTGGGGGCCGACTTGCACACCTCCTCCAAATTTTGGTTTGTCCTAGTATTCTAACCTTGGACATGATAACCATGACTATTATAACAGGAAGTGAATGATGTTCTCGTCGTTGTGACGCGATATTTTGGGGGTATACACTTAGGGCCAGACAGATTCAAGCATATCAATCAGGCTGCGCGGAATGCTCTTGAGCTTGGGGGTTTCCTGGATGTGATGGAGACAAAGAAAAATACAAACCGGGGAAAGAGGCACTAAAAGTATCTATTGAGCAGCTCAGCAAGCATATTATTATGTAGGGACTTTTGGAATGTAGTCACATAGATTTACTAGAAGGTTATTTATAGCACCCGTGCAGTCACGAGGTGATGTAATCATGGGCCAAGTTGGAGTATTTCATTCACAACCGGCTGAGAGCCATTCTGACCCGGATGCGTATACCAACGCTCATTAGGTTCGCCGGAACCCTCTCAATCCAAAGAGGATCAACCACATTTTGCGCTATTACCCCGCGGAAAATCCCCCATTTCAATAGGATGACTAGCACCCAAGCTTCAGCGGTTTGTTTCTCGTCTGTCGCTTGGATTGAACTTGCATTACTCATCTAGGGTATGCCAGTTTGGGCTGAAAGATTCCTCCTTGATCAAATTTCAAGGCTTTATCGACGGAAAGTGGGTAGACGCGAAGAATGGCGAAAAGATTATCGTCGTTAGTATGTGTCTGAGTCTTGACAATGAACTCATCCTCACGACGGACGTTAAGACCCTGCAACTCTCGAGGAGCTTGGAACGGTCCCAGATATGGGTTTAGCCGAAACGAAAGAGGCGATCGATGCTGCAGCAAAGGCGTTCCCAGCATGGAGTAAGACGACAGCAAAGGTATGTTTTAAATCAGCCTGCTAAGCTGTCGTAGAATTTACGCGACAGCACAACATAGCACCGGCATGATATCTTACTCAAACTATATGCCCTCATGAGGGAGAACCACGATGACCTAGGCCGACTCATCGTTAGCCCGTCTCATGCTTCTTGTGACCTCATTGATGACTCATTTCACTTGGCAGACGTTGGAGAATGGGAAGCCGTTGGCCGAAGGAAAGGTTCGGCCGTTTGCACCGTGGAGATTTTCTCATTACTCATCAGTTTGCAGGGAGAAAACTCATATAGCGCATCTTTCTTGGAGGTATGTTCTCACTACTAGCATTCTAATCCACATCCTAATACTATATATAGTGGTTTGGTAAGCAAAGCATTTATATTAAGTACTACAATTCCTTGATCGGCTTTCTTTATTCAGCTGAGGAAGCTGTTCGAACTTACGGAGGTCAGTGCATTTAAAAATTTCCGTATGGTATCATCATAACCTATCAATATACAGATCACATACCTTCTCCCTTCCCTAACACGCGCCATGTTGTTATCAAACAGCCAGTCGGTATGTTCCTGTTCGTATACACAGAATTTTCACGTTCTCACCGGGTCCAACAGGCGTTGTGTATGTACAAACGTTGTTGTATGTCAGGGTTCTTTGCTGATAGTTGTTCCAGGTCCATTTTTACCCCATGGAACTTCCCCTCTGCGATGATAACCCGAAAACTGGGGGCAGCGCTTGCTGCAGGATGTACGACGGTAATCAAGCCACCTCCTGAAACACCTTTCTCTGCCCTTGCAATCACCGAGGTAACTCTAACACTCGATCGTAGCGCTTCATGGTTAATTCTTTATATAGCTTGCGAGACGAGCTGGTGTACCAGATGGTGTTATCAACGTGGTTCCAACGTGGAAAAATGTTAACGAAGTTGGAAAAGAAATGTGCGAAAGCAAAATTGTCAAGAAGGTTACATTTACAGGATCTACGCCTGTCGCAAAATTGCTTTATGGCATGGC
>CEMJ01392855.1:0-13071 GCA_900068955.1 Clitocybe nebularis | reverse complement strand
ATTGTGAGCATTTAAGCAGGAGTACCTGGTTCCTCCAGTTGAATGATTTACCATCTTCTATGTTCAGGGATCCATGTGTCGGGGTTTTGGTCAGCAGTATTTCCAGACACAGATTTCTCAGGCACCAAGTAACTCCGAATCGTGGAACATTCTGTTAGAGTATCTGCAAAACAAGAACAGATCCTGGGGGAAGAAAAACCCTGTTTTAGACATCGTCCTAGGTCAATCTGTAGGAAAGTGTCGGGAAACAACAAGGCGGACGCCACCTTTTAAACTTTATCAGGGCCTCGATGGAAGGTAACTAGATCTTGGCAGCCTGGCCTGGGAACTGGTTCCTTCTTTCCTTCTGGATAGTAGGCAACGAAAATCGAGCTGACAGAAAAACAGCCTAGATATGGTGAAAACCCATCATCGCCGATCAAAAAATTGAACCTTATAATGCTCAAACGTTCGGACGTCGGGCCTCGCCTGCTGAAGTTGCCGATAAATGAGAGGTCTAGATATGTAGTAGCCTGATATAGCCATTCCAATTAGATGGGGAAGTGAAGGTACAAGTAGGGCGAGGCTACGTAGGCAGGGCAAGAAGAAATTTCTTAGCCTGGTATATGGCTTTGAGCTTGGGAGCCCATTGAATTTTATGCAGGGCGCTATGAATCCGGTTTGGTGTCAACGACCGGGGCGTGTGGTTTAGATATTCGCACGAATTTGTACTGGGACCAATCACCACGGTTCAAAACTTACTCACAGCCGGAAAGTATCTTATATATAAAGTCAATTTCATTCCCCCCGGCGCCCTACCGAGATGTAGGCTGCAACCCAACCAACCAAGGTAAAGGTATAATCATATTCTGTGGTTAAGCAGGTGCTATAACACCAATATTTGCGAGTGGAGTCGCTAGAACTACCTACATCGCATCAATAAATTTCGGCATCGCCAGTCTGGCGGGGATCCAAGTCACAAAGAGTACACTTATATATACAATGTCCCACCCAAGGAGACCATGCCGGGGAAAGGTTGTAGGGTTTTCCAAGCCGAGAAGACCATATATATACAGGGGACCCTATCTTGATGGAGATACACAAAGAAAGTAATACGGGTGTGCACAACAAGGTGTCCCTAGGGACACCCTGAAAATTTGGGATAGCAGTGTTACATTTCAAAACGCATTCGTTCTAGGCGTGGAACCGGACAGAGGCATCAAGAGTAAAGGCATACCTGGGTGGATGTACATAGAAAGTTGTGTTCTGAAGTAGAAGTTCTTGGATGATGGATTATGCTGCATTTGTGATAGCATGAGGGAGAAATTTGAAGATATGGATGTGGTAACGAGCTATTCAGGAACTAGAGATGTTATTTTCTGAGGTCTTCCTGGAAAATGAAAGCAAGGAGATCGTGATAACATATGTAGAGATAGGGACCCTCCATTACGAGAAACCCTACCCATATAGCATAACTACTTACTCCACCATAAGTTGATAGACCCAAGCCTACTCAGAGAGTGACATGTTTATGAATTATGACGTGATTCATGGGCGCTTTGAGCGTCACAATAAATCTCCCAAAATTCGCGAAACTCCACTAGATGAGGTAACTCGGAATAATACGACCCAGACTTACCAATGCCAACATAAATTTGGGCGTGCCTAAGGCCTAAATCAGTCAACTCAGGTCACACGGATGGGAAGAACCACATACAGGACCATGTGCGTATTAGTCTTTGAAAGCTAAAAAAACCTGAGGCCGTGGGGGCGTGCGGGCTTCGAAGAATAATCGCAAACAATAAAAAATAGGATATGTGCAGATTAGAGAGCCCCTTGTCACCGGGCTCGATTGTTAACGGCCCATGATCAGCTTCTAGCCAATGTCGGTGTTGTGATAATCCAAGAAGATCTCCGATCGCTATAGGTGGATCTGGCGGGGCGATGCTTTAAATTTACTAGGAAACAGAAAATAATTCCTTCTATGGAACGTAGTTGTATACATACTAGTAATTTCTGTACATATTGGTAATTGACTTCCCTCCTCAACGCTACAAGCACTGGCTGTACTGCAAGTTCCGTTCAATGTCACCACAAAAGGAATGAAAAAATGTATAACTCACATAATCATTCGTTTTGACACACGTGTATGGAGATACGCAGGTTGTAGGACCGGTGTATCTGGGAAGAAGGTTAAGCCAGATATTAGGGTGTGTAACAGTCTCCGACTTACGAAATACCACCACATTGGCCGTAATGCGCGACTGTTCCTGAGGCTGCAGTTGTAGTAGAGGCTGGAGGTGTTGTGGGTGTGGTCGAGGAAACTGTAGTTGTTGTTCTGGTGGACGTGGAAGAGGTAGTGGGTAAGGGGTTTGTGGCGGTGCTTCCGCTGCAGCTGAAGACTCGGGGACCTATGGTGAGATAATTAAGTGATGCCAAAGAGGAGGATTAGGCCTTGATTATTGACCTGGAATGGTATAACTGGGGAGCGTTTGGTAGATGTTCAATTTGACGCCAGGGTCGGTGCCTATAGATAATTCATATTCGATCTTGATGAAGTTATAAGATGTGATTTACCAGAGTAGGCGCCTGGGAAATTGACAGTTGCAGGGGATGCGCTTCCTCCCCCGGTGATTTCGAGCTGTGCGCATTCCATCTATCATTACAAATATTCAGCGTCTGGGTATTTCATGACAAAGAGGGTACATACATAGAACTGAGCGCCGGGATATGAGTTAGCGCCATGCAAACCTATTGAAGACCTTTAGGAGTGCCGAACTAGTAGGCTTTCGATGGGAACTTACCAATCATTTCATGTCTCAAAAGGTATTGTCCGGCAGGGATACAAGATGGGATCGAGAAGGTAACTTTCCCTTTGTTTTTGATCATGCGATCCACACCCCAGGATTGGTCAGCGGGATTAAGACCATCTTCGTAGATCTTGAACCATTTCAATCCGGTGACGCTTGCCTGAGTGGCACTTGGGATCTTAGCACTGGTATACATCCGGATTAGGCGCAGTTTTACCACGATAGGGCGATAATACGACGTACAGGTAAGCCATGACAGGTCCCTTGTGGCTCGCGTCGACAGGGTCTGCAGAATCTGAAGGATTTGCCCCGGCGAGTGTGTGGTGCCATTCTGCAGTTACACTCGAACCAGCCGCTACTTTGATGACGGTTTGCGAGATTGGTTGATGGTATGGGTTGATACCACCATTGCAGATTATGTCTATGGGGAGGTCGATAAGGAAGGGATTGGGAAAAAGAAGCATAGAGAAAAGGGAAATTTACCGTTCGATGTTACATCAGTGATCGGCTACAGTTGAACAAGCGTTTAGGGTTGGAGCTTTATAAATTATAAATTACTAAGTATATTAACTTACCCCGTCATAATCAGGGACTCGGATACCGTTGAGATGTCCTTGGCTTACACCATTGACATGAAGCTCCTGGATTTGTATGTAAGGAGGGGCCAGAAAAATGTGAGAAGTAGCATTTCTTGCCTGGAAAATTGTGTGCCCTGATGCAGAGCTTACGAAGATTGCTAAAGCTGCAGATGCGAGAGTTGCTTTCATTGTGGAAAATCTGGGATGGGGGCTGGAAAAATGTCTCCAGAAGCCGCGAGTTTTATACCCCAGGGCTCCGCTTATTTCAACACCCAGACTTTGAACGTCGTCCGCGAGGCCCCGCTTGTGAAGGACAAATGGCGGGGGCGGGTCACAATTTTCATTATTTGCAGCCCTGGAAAATCTGGGGATAAAGTCCGGGGCGTGGCACAGAAGGCGTATCGTTACCCGTGTGGTTCTGATTGGGCGATGTTTTTCAGAGATAATCCCGCTGGCTTCCAGTGTGCCTCGCAGGAAACATCTGACCTTCGGATAGCGATATAAAAGGCCACTAGCTACTGTAAGCCCCTAGTAAAGATACAGCAAAATAAGCGACTCCGGAGCATGTATGCATAATGATTTTCCCTGTCGAAAATACTGGCTGCTGTGACACCGTTCTGCTGTTTAACACTAGGACTTGGAGTCGTAAACAGCTGTCTCACCGATCGCGGACAGAAAACTTATGCAGGAAACCTCGTGATCAATATCAGGGCTTTCATTGGGACTGCCCCAACTGCTACCTCAGAGCCCTTGGGGTACTTGTGTTACGAAGACTATAGCGGGCGATTAGAAGTCGCCACGGGGGATTGAGCCCATGTAGGTTTAAAGATAGTTACGTAATAATAACACAGCTCATCCAGAATTCTCACGGCAATTGTGTTATCAATATGGTTTCCGAGTTGGCTCGAGTCAGGAACTTTTTATTCACCATCGGTGTTCATCGACATCGCTCACTACAAAATGCCACCTCGCCTTAACAAGCGTCAACAAAGGGAATTAGAGGAGCTTGAAGCTCTTGGAGGTTCCTCAAAGCAAGAGGTTTCGAGCGAGGATGAACAACCGATCGCCCGGGGTACTGTAGGCGGGTTCTCTAATGTAGGTTGTCTTCCATCGCCCTTAGAAGAAGTAGATCTGAATTTTTAATCAGTTTCTTACGACAGAAGATGTCGAAGTAGAAAGTGAGGGAGAAGGGTCAGTGAGGCATGCTAAATCACGCAAGGTCGGCTGTTCTGACTATCTTGGGGATTTTTGATTAGCTCAAGGAAAGCACACCAGTAGAAGAAAAAGAAGAAAACTACAACAAATGTAGAGCCTGCTCCAATCGTAAAATCCCCGCAAAACACCACCCCAGTAGCGACACCCATAATCAAGAACGAAAAGAAAGCTTTGAAGAAGGCAAAGGCAAAGGAAAGGAAGGCGGGAAATGACGAGCTAGACCAAGCACTAGCAGAACTGTCAATGAAGTACGTACATCGCGTCACTCGTGCCTCCAAGACTCTGACACCCAGCTATAGATACCCTGAACTGCAGAAAGTAACCAATGTCGCACCCGATGCTCAATCGTTGGCGAATCTGCTATCTGTCTCGTTAACACACTTAGATAGCGAGGCTGAAATGCGGAAATTCTTTGGTGCGAAGGTTGTTCAGGCCAATAAGCCTGGATCTTCAGCAAGAAGGCAAGCTGCAATGCAACGATCAAATCTCACCCGCCCTCAACCTTCATGGTGGGCAGCCAAACAACGCGAGGGGCTATCTATAAGAGTATTGACACAGGAAGAACTCGAGTTGAAATCTTTAGAACCTGTGGACGAAAAGTGGTGGACAGTAGATTATAGCAAGAGATATACGAGTGCAACCAAAGCATTCATACAGAGCGTTATGGCTGGTGGTGAGTACCCTTCTGCGTCCAGTTACCGAGCCTTCTGTGACCCCATATCTCCAGATCCTGAAGCCTTCTGGGAACTACTCAAGAAATTGCCGTGGCATGCAGACACACTTCTCCAACTGGCGGAAGTGTTTAGACATCGAGAAGGTGGATAATCCCGTTTCCTAACTATCACATATTTCTCCTGATGTCTTTCAAAGAATATTCTCAAGCTGTCGACTTTGTCGATCGTGCGATCTTCACATACGAGAGGGCCTTCATCGGCGCTTTTACATTTACTAGCGGAATCAACCGGCTAGATTTCGACCGCGTAGAGAACCGTCCATTTTTCTTAGCTATTCACCGGCAAATCACGTACGTTGTCGTCCTCGAATCATTGTGCCCTACTTCACAGTATCCTATCTAGCGATTTGCAACGCCGAGGATGTGTACGAACTGCTTTCGAATTTGCACGATTGCTCTACTCCTTAGACCCATGGAATGACCCGCATGGCGCATTGTATCACCTCGATCTTCTGGCGCTGAAATGTGGCATGGGTCAATGGCTTCTCGATGTATACGACCTCTTCATAAACAGGCGGGAGAAGCCACCAAAAGGACTGGCCGCTGCACGCATGAACCCTAGCGTTCTACCTGGTTGGGCATATGGCAGGGCGCTAGCCTTGAAGATGCAGGAGGATTCCAAAAAGGATAAGGTGGTTATCACTTTATCTTGATATCCCCACTTTAACTCATCATCATTTAGGACCATATAGCAAGCACGGCGGCTCTAAAAGAAGCTATCTCTTCATTCCCATCTGTTGTACCCCTCCTTGCAGATAAACTTGATGTCTCAATACCATCATCTATAAGAGCTCATCGTGACTTTAGAGTAGAGACAGATGCAAGGTGACAACCTATCTGTCCACGATCCGCAAACTTGTCTGATCTATATGTATAGCTCTTTATCGGCACCCACCGCAGCCCTCCATCTGCTATCTCATCTCTATGTTCAACGTTCAATGGGTATCTGGAAGGAATCGGAACATTCTTCCTGGTTTGCCGACACCGTAGCTGCAACATTTCCATCGTTGCCCTCTAGTCTCCCCATCACGGAACAACACGAAACCTTCTTATCTCTCTTCCAACATCAAAATATTCAATACTCTGCCTACCGCCATGTCATCGTTCTAGAAACAACCTATCGTCGTTTGCTAGCCTTCATACCACGACATGTCACCGAAGCGAAGTCCCTAGCATGTGACCCCCTGCCATCGCCGACATCAGTCACGCAGTATAACGAAGAGTACTTCGAAGGAGTGGAAGACATGTTCGCTTTCAGGGCGCGAACCAGGCGGGAGCGAGCTTTAGATAACAGGAGATTAGAGCAGATGATCCCAGATCCCAACTTCCGCGCCCAATTCCAAGTCAGTCTTTCGCTCCCCTGACTATTCATAATTGCATAACCCGACCAACTGATTGCTCGTGCTCTTCCTCCAGGCGTTCTTCGACGGCCACCCAGATCTCGCTCAGCGCTTCCCGGGGGGTGTTTTGCAGTTCTTACAAGCAGCAGGTAACCTTCCTGCGGAGGTACTCGAGGAGATGATGCTCATGCAGGTTATGAGAGACGGAGATGAAATGCCTGGACAGATGCCTGGGCTTGAGGGTGTAATGCTCGAGGAGATGCTTCTTCCAGATGACATGCCACCCGGAGGGGGCGAGAACTTCGAACATGTTGACGGAGGTGAAGAGGATGAGGATGAGGATGAGGATGAGGAGGAAGAATATGTTTCAGTAAGCCCTCTATTTCAAGACATGTTTGAGCCCAAGGAACTGATCACTCTTTAATTTTGACAAATAGCCAATACCTCGCGTTTTGAGAAATCTTCTTGGCAGGTTTTGGGGAAGAACCCCTGTCGATGATGACTCTTCAGACGATGATTTACCTGCCCCCGCCGATGACACAGGTGTTGACTGAGGTTTCAGCTCGAGGATAAGCTGATCAGGAAGACCATTCTCCGCCTTGTAGCATATCCACGTAAAGCTCAGTCTTTTTGCATACTCGATCGTGTACTCTATTTTAAAATCCCGGACACGCCCCGACTTACTCGTAAATCCGATTTAGTTCTCTTTGCGGAGATCAAAAGCTCCGTTTGCGGATATTGGGTGGTACACCTACTATAGCCACTACATCTACTTAAAAACTAGCGTCCTCATGAATATAGAATCCGCTTCCGATCCTGATAGCGAGATGGACCATATTACATATTCTGATAACACAGAAAAAGACGACTCCAGGGTATATAAAATTATTCTACGCGTATAACTGGAGCGGCAGGCCACTGTATCCAAATGGATGGGGCCGGACCGCAGTACGAAGGGGCAGAAGAGCAATCATGTACGTACATATACAGATGAATGAGTAGATCGTCTGCCCACAAAGTATCGGGTTGTCAAGTCCCCAAGCAACTGATAGATGATATAGCTGTGGCTTTCCTGGATTGCATCGGCGAAATTTGCTTATCATTCAGACGCGGGTGACTGCCGTGGTGAGCCAAAAGGAGACCTCTCTGGCATGTCACCTTTGGCTTGAGGATTGTGCGAACTGAGCGTTTGGTAAGGAGGAGGGCCCATCTATTACGGATACCCAGTCAATGCTAGGATCATGATAATCTAAAGATTAGAAATATAGGTACCTTGATCGGCAGGCTTCTGAAGGGATCCCATCACAGGCTCTTCCATGGACCTCTTATCTACATCTCCTTGAGGCACCACTACGTGAGATTGAATAGCATCAAGTCCATGCCCGACAACCTGCCCCTCTGCGCCCCCAGGATGTCCCTGATACAATAATGCACCGGCCACAGACACAGGTAACGGTGGTGTCCCATGCGGTGGCGGTGGCGGCGGCTGTTGGTGCTGCGCCCCACTCTTCGCCGGGGGCCTCCCCTCAATCCTCCTCACGAACTCTCCCCAACATGCCCGCTCATCCGTTCCCATCGCTTCATACTGCTCCCTTAAGGGCCCGCTCGCCTTTCTCCACACCCCGCGGTGGCGACACACAGTGCTCTTCACATACCGGCTGCCGAACACGCGCTCAAACGCCGTACGCTGCGTCATACTTGCCCCCGTTGGAGACTGCGCAATGAGCGTGTCCATGGCATGGAATCCTGCGGTAAGTTCAGAGACGCTGTAGTCATTTGGCCAGCGTTTTAGCGGTGGGTGAGGGTGGTAGGGAATCGGGGGCGCGCCAGAGGGTGGGCTGGTCAGGTAGTGGGGCAAGTTTGAGGGTGGAGGAGGCGGAGGCGGAGGCGGAGTAGAAGTGCTCGGGCCTGGCGCAGTATAGAATGGCGCGGGTTGGTATACATAAGAGCCATTCTTTGGAGAGGTTGGTGATGGACTGGGGTTTGGGGGTTTGAGTTTGGATTTTTCTGAGGGTTGGGGTTGCGCTGATGATGGGGTGCCCGCAACTAAAGAACCCGAAGGCGAAGGAACAGGGGCGCCCACCGTTCCAGTGGGGGATATGTAGTATCCATTTGAAATGTGCACCTTGGACAGATGTGATGTGGAATCAGAGGGCTCAGGTGCTGCGCGTTTCAACGACGCCCCCCTCACCTGACCACCCTCAGCCTTCGTCACAAGGGTCAATGATTTTTGAGCACGGGGAGATTTAACTTGAGTCTGCAACTCGTCCCATAGTCCCACACATTCGTCCTCACTCAACCCATCGAGAAGGCTTCTCCGGATTCGATATAGTAATCTTTGCTGGGTCTCCACAAGACGAACAGTGCCGATTGTGTGCTGCTCCCACTTCCCTGAGCGAGGATCGTAGGTGTCTAAGTATGATGCGGTTGTCAGACCGAGGTCTGTTGTTAGCGATGCGAGGCGCGATAGCTGGAAATAGGGAAACGTGGGGATCATGTGTTGAAGTCGAAGAGGTTCGGTTTCTGCCTATCACAAATTGAATTAGTCCAAAGAGTTTTCTCTAGCTGAACGAGACAGCTATAGACTCCAAAGCAACTTTCTTGTCAAAACTAGATAGTTATCAAATAGCCGAGAACGACCAACCCTTACAGAACAACAGTTCGTTCGAGAGGCTCACCTTGTACCAGAATATAATCGTGACAGTCTGATTGAATTCCTCGAGCTGCCGCTGCATATCTTGGCCAAGGGAAGCCGCCATGGCTTTCACCGCGTTATCAGCGACCATGATCCCCGCAACGATATTTGGAGCAGCAGCGGTCGACTCCAGTGCCGTCACCGCTACGGCCGCTGCTGCGGCAGTTGCACGTTTTTGTTGTGGCACCTGTTCCGAAGCAGAACTGTGGCCAATCTTCAATGCACCTTGCAAAGAGTTCTGACCAGACGATACAGGCAGTACATTTGTGCTTAAATAAGATTCCATCTGATCATGAATCCTCGTCGTTCGAGGTTTTTGAACTGAACTTGTTACATGAAGAAACAGTAAAGAACGTGGATGAATGTTTGATTTCATAGAATGTGGCTGAAGACCTTACCGGACTTGAAGCGTTCAGGGAGACTGGGGTCTCTGATCCTGAGTGATGTACCACGGACGATAGCAAGGAGTGAGCGTCGGAGTCCCGGAGAGACCCGGAAGGTCCACCCTTATCTGGGACCCAAATAGTCCACAACTGGTCCCGCCCTGCCAAGGACATTCTGGCATTACTATATATGTACAACTAAGTTCACATGCAACGAATCCTTCATTCAACTCGCCTGACTTTCATGGGCACCCTCGGACCATCCTGTCCTGCTACCTTGGGTCTATCCATTACCGACTTGTGATTCATGATTTCCGTATCTGGCCCATCCGGTAATTCGAATCTATAATATCGGATAAGAACTAATAACGCTGCCTGCTCGCTTTTGTCAGTAATTAAGCACTTTACCTGCCTAACGATAAAATACCAACCTTGAACTCGGTTAATGCAAAATTCTTCCCCAAGCAGAACCGCGGTCCATCCGAGAATGACAGTATATGTCGATGTCCTCCAATCTCCTTCGCCCTGCCATTGATGCCTTCAAGCCACCGCTCAGGCTCAAAATCCTTCGCGTTCGGGCCCCAAAAGGCTTCGGACCTGTTCATGGTATGTATGGGAGATGTAACGACAGTACCTTTTGCTATGGTGAGAGTGGAGACCGTCTCGCCAGTGCTTGTTACGACCGGGGTACTGAGTGGCATTATATCGTCCTCTGTTGCCTGTGAGTTTAAATTAAATGCAAAAATTAACATTGAAGGTGCATGGCCGAAACTGGATTACATACAACCCGTGTTGTCACAACGACGGGTGGGTGGAGTCGGAGTACTTCTTGCACAACAGCATCAAGATAAGGTAACTCAGATGCTAGTTGTTCCCATGTCGGATCCGCGCCCGTAAATTGATCAAGTTCTTGCCGGAGTTTCTCTTGCTTATCTAGTTTTCTCGAAAGCTCGATGAGCGCCCACTGTCGCGGTATTAGTACGCTCCAGCCACTAGAACGTAGGGAACATACCGTGAGACTAGCTGAGGATCATTCAATGAATATTAGGGTATCTATAGAGGAAGTTAAGAGGCTTACTCGATGTCGTTTCGTATCCTAGAGTAACCAGAAATAATCAGGAAACTCGGATAACAATATATCATGAGGATATTACCGGCAAGTAACAACACATTCTATACATTGCAATAGTATCAAAGTTCAAATGGGCCCAAAGATATCACAGCTTACCATTTGAGCTACAACTTCCTCTTTCGACATCTGAAGCTCTGTGTTGGACATTTCCGCTTTAACTACCACCCGAATTGATATTTTAGAAAGAAACAAAAAAATACAAAATAACTCACCCAGAAGACCAATAATCGACTTTTCTTCTGCCTTTCCCACAACCCCCCCTTCTTTCTCCTTTCTCATTCTCTCCAACAACTCATCCGCGATCTCAGACATTGCAACGCGAAGTTTCATGAACAGCCCATTCTCCCCAGCCGGAAGTTTTAGCAACATGGGAAGAACGGGGCCCATGAGAAAAACAAAATTGGATAGGGAACTGGTGCCAAGAGACTCGATAGCTTTAGATACTTCAAAAACAGAGAGTTTTTTCCCATCGAGAGATCCGAAATCGTGACCGAAACCCGCAATGCCAATGGTGTCGAGTCTGTGTCGCGAAATTTTACTTTAGGAAATAAAACAAGCTTCAAGTGACCAGCTACAGCTTACGGGATATAATTCATCCTATGAAACGCTAGCTACATGAATACGTCGTGCCATATTATGAACTGATATCGACGTACCATTTCTGAACTTCTATCAGACAACCGTCAGGGCTGGCATCCAATGTTTGGTCCCAATTAGCTTTCATCTAAAACCAAGTCATAACTATTTCAGTCGACTAGTATGCCTACGATGCCGTTCGGACCTTATACGCAGAGTCATAGAAGATAGGGGTAAGTCTTCGAATTGATGCATTGCTAAAAGCAGGAGATAGAGCCTTCCGCTGTCTACAGAAAGCTATGAGCAAAAAATGACACACAAGAAAAATCACAACGTAATTACCTCCGATGGCTTTCTCCCTCAGCCCAGAGCAAGCCTCGCCCAAACTGATCAAAGTATCAGCAACGGACGCCAAGCATAGGCTCCCACCCCAAGGGCAAGACATACCAAATTCTCAATGAAAATCTTCGTAAGTTTCGTCTGTACGTACCCAAACGTCTCCTTCGAGTAGAAATGAGAATTCGCCTTCGGATCGCAGATTATGATCCTAGACGACCCGAATCCTCCGGGGACTTTATATACCGACCCGAACTCGTTGGCCCATTGTTCGTAGAGAGCACCAGCATCTTCCGAGTCGTGGATGCGGCGGTCGACGCCGAACAGAATACTTTCGTTCGCTGGACCTCTGAGGGATGTCGTTCGGACGACGCCCCTTGAACCGAAAATACGCCACATCGACACACGTTGAAAAATATTCCATACAGTCCAAAGAGCTGCGAGGTATAAAAAAGAATATGTGATTCCTAGCTGCTGTACTATGGTTGTTGACAACATCACTTCGATTGGGAAGGCAGGGGGAACTTGAGTTGGGCAAATTTATACGCCTCGTACGCGATTCTCAACATTCGGAATCGTAAGACTTTTGATTTTGATTTTGTCACGTTAGGAGACACAC
This sequence comes from Clitocybe nebularis, assembly GCA_900068955.1. NCBI lineage: Eukaryota > Fungi > Basidiomycota > Agaricomycetes > Agaricales > Clitocybaceae > Clitocybe > Clitocybe nebularis. Next base: position 675 of record CEMJ01392855.1, on the reverse strand, counting down.
GATCGAGCCGCTAGATTGTTAACAGAAAGCTCTGGAAGTCCACTATGAGTCCATTGCACCAGCCGCCACAGGGTAACGCTACCTATTTAAAGAACTGTCAAACACTCACAAGCAATAGTTCAAACTCAGCGGTCCATATACTAACATCTTCCCCTTTATCTTGCCTCTATCGACATATATCGTACCACAATATAGCTTACGATGTCTTGTAAGCTCCATATCTCACTAAATAGTTGAAATGAATTAACATAATATGTAGCCGGCGATTTCAGACTTCGGTTGATCGTCCGGGCCCCGGAAAACTCACCGCGACCACAGCTCGGAGAGATAGCTGGGCACAATTGGGAGGTAGTGGAGATTATGGACGGAGAAGATATACCTTCTTTCACCTGTATATCCTACGCATGGGGCCCAGACACAGATAGGAAGAAAAATCCTTTCCATCCAGCTGTGGGGCCGCCTTTGATCTCCAATCACACCTTCCCTTCCCTCCAGTCTGTAATCTACGAATTCCAATCCAAGACACCCGCCTTCTGGATAGATGCATTCTGCATACCAGCCTTCGATCCAACCCAGCCTGAAACCAGAAAGGCCAGGGGTGCAACGTTAGAGAGTATGGGATATATCTATCATACCGCCACTCAAGTCAGTGCCGTATTATCGAGCGACTCTTAT
>CEMJ01392853.1:8881-24203 GCA_900068955.1 Clitocybe nebularis | reverse complement strand
TGTTATTGCAACAGGGGTGGAATACAACAAAGATGGGGCAACCTATATTGTAAACGCTACATTAGAAGTAATATTATCGGCTGGTAAGGATGCTTGAATTGGAATATTGGAATGGCCTGATTAATTATGCGGTATCAGGATCACTCCAGACGCCTCAGATCCTTGAATTATCAGGTGAGGCCGTTTCCTCAGGCCAAATCATTGTCTTATCTCTTGGCAGGCATTGGAGATCGGAGTGTCTTAGACAAGCACAGTATTCCCGTCATCATCGATCTACCCGGTGTCGGGAATAACCTACGTATGTTGTACAATAATATCATAAACTGTCTTGGACTGATCTGTTGAAAGAGGTGATTGTACTGTTCTTTGCAAGGGGATCTTTATCATAATGCTTTGATAGGATCATATCCATTTACCTCTGGTATTCGAAACAGCCCCTGGCTATGATTCTGTGGAAGTCTTGATGGACGAGAAGAGGGCAGCTGAAGAATGGAAGTTATAGTACGTGCCGCGACAGTAACAACTTTATGTCGTTGATATCTTCTGTCTAGTGAGAAGCACCACCGGGGGATATTTAGCGTGGTAGCATCAGGCTTTTCGTTCCTCTCTATGCGGGATATCGTGGCCCGTGATGTCTTAAATCGCCTCCACGATGAGATCTCTGCCAACAACGATAATGATCAAACGGCATCACTTGGGGTCCAGAAATTGAGAAATTTACAATTGAAATGGTTATCTTCCCCAAATATCCCTGAGGTCGAGTAGGTTTTGGATATTCCTTTCATGAATGATAAACTAACCTACGCTAATGACTAGAATCATTTGCGCCCCGACGCTATCGCCAGGGCGCGGCGTAACGCCCGAGCTGGGAAAGAACTATCTCACACTTTACATCGTTATGCTCCATCCACTTTCCCGTGGTTCGGTACATGTTGTGAGCCCTGACCCGACAACCCCTCCCAACATCGATTTGGGGTATTTCTCCCACGCGGCTGATATTGATCTCGCAATCCACGCCTTGCGTTACGCGAGGGATAAAGTTGCGCAACAGGCTTCTTTGAAGCCGGTCCTCCAAACCGAAGTATTACCGGGACAAGACGTGCGAACAGATGAACAGCTGAAAGAGTACGCGAGGGATGTTGTCACGACAGTATTCCATCCTTTGGGGACCGCGGCGATGATGCCCAGGGCGGAGGGGGGCGTGGTTGATCATTCTCTGAAGGTTTATGGTACCTCCAACTTGCGCGTCGTATGTATCAAAGTCATTTTTATATGTTGGCTTTCTGTGAAACTCGTTTCAGGTTGATGCATCTGTCATGCCTTTCGAGATTTCTGCACATCTCCAGGCTACGGTATATGCCTTGGCTGAGAAGGTAGCGTGTACATTTTTGAGGGTGGGAGCCGCCTCCAACTCTGATCCTTGATAATGTTGACAGGCAGCCGATATCATCGCCACCAGATGGTTGAAGTAAATCTAGTGGTAGGATCCAGAATATTGTGGCCCTTTGTACATGTTATTTTGCCTGTTATCTGCCGGAATTCAGAAGACAGAAATGGCATTGATATCTATCGATATGGCGGTTCTAAGCTCTAGCCCTTCAGCTATCGCTGATCTAGACATTCTCTGGGAGTCCCAGAAATATATAAGGTCTAGGTAGAAAAGCTATCCTCAATCCATCGATTTGACGATAGGCGTTGCTGTGGTTTGTCTGCTGGAGGGGGTTGGTTCCCAATCGACACAACGTTTATGTACTAATCAACACTTTATTCCCACAGGAATCATCCCGTCGCTGCACTTCAACCTTATGGGTATATCAGTTTACGTGACGATTAAGTCCGAAGTTCTGGGTCAACCATATTTGCATCGCAGCTGCTTCGTCACGTAGTCTTTGACATTGGCGTTCGATTTCACACTCATCAGATTATTTGTTGATCTCACAGGGAGTTCCTCCACGCGTTGCGCAAGAAGCCCCCCAACACAAACCCAACAACTCGACCCATCTAGTTGCACAGTAATCACTCACTAGAATATCATTGGCCAGATGCATATGTGGTAATACGACCCCATCAGACTCTCACAGCGTCCCTTCGAGGCGACAGACGAGTTTAAATGACAGCTGAATTTAAGCACCGCTTGGAACCACATAAATGCCCTCGCGATGTCGAACACAGCTGCGATGGTCGTCTCTGAAGAAAGACTGTATGAACTAAGAGTTCTTCAAATTACGGCATATTGTGAACGTGAGTCCCTTCGTGGCACTAGGCCCCGCATGAACCGACATTTGGATAGTGTCTGCTTTCGTTGCTATCATCTATGAAATATGTAAGATTTTCAATTGTGAAGTATATGATTCTAACAGCAGTATATTGACAGTGACAACGTTGCATCTCGAGGTGCGTCCGTTCCAGAGCCGTATCCCAACGCCTGACCCGGATGAACGGTTTAGGTGGAATACTGTTGGGTGGGTCCCGATAATCCAGATGTCCTCCTGATCTAACGGTGGATTAGAAACGGAAGTGGAGCTGGTCGAAGCTATTTATTTTCTGGGTTAGCTTTCCTCAACAAGTCCTTACTGGTTCCCCCACCGATCAATATATTAACAGAGTCGTTGGGTTGCTGCTCTTTATCAAGGGTAAGTTCAAGGTGCAAGGGTCATCACCTGCTGAGTATTGATACCGTATTGAAGGGTCATTGTTGTCGGTATGTCCTCTTGCCGATCTGGGATGTAGATTCGAAGTTAGAAACATATGCAATAGGGTTTGTGCGTCCAGATGTTTCACTTAAAGTAAGTCCATCTGGGCATGCGTTCTGGTAATCAAATTCAACCAGTATTAAATCCACTAGTTGTGGGTGTTTACCAGGTTAACCAATCATCCAACTAACGCTTCGTGGTGTCCGTCTTTGCACAGCTGTGAGTGGTTCCCAACCCTTTCAACATTTCCTCTAGACTGATGTTGGAATAGGCGAATTCTGGGCGAATTGGCATGTATGGGGAGGTCCTTTGTGTATTGTGACCAGTGAAAGTGAGGATTCTCCGCTATTGAGTTATCATATTAGTAACATATTTGTAGTTATCCTCCTGTTACGGATATACGCGTTATATCGTGACAATCGAAAACTCATAATCTTCATGGTGTCTTTCTTTGTCGTTGAAGCCGCTAGTTTATTCCTCGTCGTGCAACTTGCTCTGAAATCAGAGATACGTGCGTCGTCATTGCTCTCCTCTACCCAGTGCTTCATTTGACGCGAGTGCATCAGCAACATTCGCAGTAGGATGCTCCGCTATCTATAAACTACCTCCTTGGGCGGGAGTGTTCTGGCTAATAGCTCTTTTTTTCGATGGATTTCTCTTTATTCTTGCGTTTTTGAGAGGATACCAGACTCTCCTTAATAGCAATGGACCACGGATATATGCTGGAGGACTGTTGCGGGTCATGGTCCGCGATTCTGTCTGGTTCTTTGCACTGTAGGTATTTGGCCACTAATAACATATTCACTAATCCCTATGGTATTCCGTCAGATTCTTTTTCATATATCTCGTTAATGCTGTTATGTGGCTACTGAACAAGGTAGGTCAAATAGATTATATACGTCTGTTGTCAACTTATGAAGTGGGTTTCACAGCCCGGAACTACGGACATGATAGACGGCTATGCGACAGCCTTCACCGTGCTAAGTAGCCGTCTTCTCTTCAATATGACCGAAGAGTATTATCGTCGAGGGGGAACTGTAGGGCATATTCCCAGTACGGAGGTAAACAAGTCAAGATCGCGAATCGTGTTCAATGAACGGGTTGACGCTTTTACAAAAGGAGGAGATATAGTCCCTCTATCCACCATTAGCCGCGCAGAGGCGAGCACTTTCGGGGCTTGACAGAAAACTTAGTATCTACCTGGGAGTAGTGCACGACAGTGTGTATAGAATATCCATCAATCCCTTTCTTCAATTTGATTTGAGACTCTAAACCATAGAATTAGTACTCAAAGATTTACCTTATTACACTAATCTTGTAACCAACATACCAACGGGTCCCGGGCGTGGTTTCAGGTCTGCAATTCGATGTTTCTCCATCTGCTGATGGAAACGAAGAACGACAGGCTCCATCACCGCAGGTTCTTGTGGCATACGTGTATAGCATTTTTCGCCCTAGATAATACTGACACATTTGAGAATAAAATCTGAGCGCATTGTAATTTGTCAATGGTTCCAACCAGATGCCACCGACAAACGGACTGATCTCCACAAGATCTCCATCATCCGAGAGGCTCAGTATATAATAGGGGCCACTAACGATAACCCCACACACTCTTAGCATCGCCACGATCTATAGAATTTCTCATTGTTTCCATACTGACGAATGCAGCTTATTTTGAGGTTCGAGTGCCTCTGGTTCTGGCGGGAAATTTCATTTGATCAATGTGGGGGTCATGTGACTGGCATATTTTTGTTGTTGGCTAGTTCTGGAATCTGGGCTCTATCAGTGTTCTCTTCTATCTCTCCTGCGTATTGTTTCATCGTCTCGGGAAATGAAACAACATACGGCAAGTAGGACGTCCTACTATACGTACTACATAGCCTATTCCTCGCGTTTATGAAATGCTACCAGACGCTAAATGGATCACGAGAGTTAATATATACCAGAGGAGTTATACTTCGCGACCCTATCTCGCTCTTTGCATTGTGAGTATCTAAACTTTGAGTACGATGCCCGGTCTGAATTTTTATGTGCCTAAATCAATTATTGATCGATCCTTAGGTTGAGATGAAACGTCGAATTACGAGAGAGCACTAATAAAACCCCTAGATCAACACTGCCACGGTACTCGAACGAAAACCTGGCTGCACCGACTTGGCGGTAGCGGTAAGTGCTGTATTTTCTTGAAATTCTCAACTACTCGCCGACTTGGTGCTTCTCCATCTGCTGATAGAGATGACGGGTCCTTTAGCTCCACCGGGTCTCACACTGTTCGAACATCTACATAACTACACGTCGACATTCTTTGTACGAAATTGTTCCAGTAGAGGGGAACCGAATTGGTGAATTTGATTTCGAAAGCACTGCCAATACTTCCAATCAGCCACTGATCATGGACCTAACTCACACGTGCGTCTCAGGATCAAGTTACATATAGGACACCATCCACTCTCCCAGCTTCATCGTTCAAGGCAGCAAACCGTAGCTAAACACTCCGTATCCACGACTGGCTCAAGAATTATTCAGGCGTCAGTAACTAACAACACCAGATGGGTACGCTAGTTACCCAAGAGTTACCTGTCCCCGTCCCGATTCTATTCATACCAATCTAATCTTAGAGCTCAAACAGTTCGGATTGACAGTCGCCTATCTGTCAAAAATAGAGAAATTCGGCGATCCCAAGCCGATGGGAAATACTTGCCTCATTACGATGGGTTCATCCCCCGTCCCAATATTTAACTTCCAGAGGTCTTTTCGATGGGAGAACCACAACTCCTCTATCTAGCAATTACTTCAAGATGTCACTTACCGGTGATGAGGTGTATGAGCTGGGGCTATTACGAAGTACAGCGTACTGTGAACGTGAGTACAAGCACTCTGTTCAAAATGCACGTTATGTGTTCTACAATTTGCCACGGTTCAGTATCTGCTCTCGCCGTCATCATATATGAACTTGGTAACTCCCCTCATTCCACTCATTTGACAAGATCGCTCATTTCTACAGCTCTTACTTTCCCGCTCGAGGTACGAGGTTGAACACTCCAATATCTGTCAGTGTAAGGTTTTTACTTTCGGTTGTATTATCGGTTTAGGTGGAATACGCCTGGGTAAGTATCCGGTCTGGCATTGCTCAGGCAGAAATTAACTCGCGGAATCCTTTGAATAGAAACAGGGATGGACCACAGCGAAAGTACTCATCTTTTGGGTAATGAGTCTTTCTATATATACATCATAAAGACTTCTTGACAGAAGGCACATCTAGAGTCGTTATTTCACCCTCGTTTTCCAAGGGTTGGTTCTTCGCTTGAATTTAATGCAATGGTATCTGACAACAGACACAACTTAGAGTTCTGGTTGTAGGTTATGTTCAACCAGCTCTGCCACCTCAGGTCCGTTGGCAAGTCTCCACTGTGATGTACTTTTTTACTCAATGCGTCTCGTCCCGATTTCCCAGTTGTAAGCCAAGGTTCTAAGACATGTCATACAACATAGGCTAACTCTCCAATTTTTTTGATAGCTGTGGGTATCCCTGCTTCCAAGTCGAAAAATTGAGGGTGTCTAAAATCAAAGAATCTTGCAGGTAAATTTTGGATGAATTGGGGCGTGTGGGGTAGTCCCATCTGCATGATCACCCACCAAGGTAATTGTTGAATAACTACCGAGGTGCTCTTCGGTGATAACGCTCTCCAGTTATTCTCCTCCTGCGAATTTGTGCAATATATCGGGACAAGATGAAATTAGTCGTCATGGTGGTAGCACTATTCTTGTTGGAGGTAGCTTGTCTGTTTTTTGTGTTACAGTTCTCACTCAAGTTTGAGAAACGTGATTATATCTTTCCCTTCACGATTCTTTCAGTTCTTAATCTATTGGACCCACAGCAATAATATCCGTTGGTTGCTCGCATGTTTATAAAGTTCCTGAATGGGCGGGAGCGTTTTGGATCCTAGCCCTCTTCTTTGAAGGGGTGATGTTTATTCTTGCCTTCTTACAAGGATATAAGGGCTATACGGCTGAGAAAAAGTTGGGGGTGTACCTTGGTGGAACATTGATGCGCGTCATGGTACGCGATTCTGTTTGGTTTTATGCCGTGTACGTTGTTTCGGCCGATCCCAGTTCCCCAGAACTTTAATACTCCTCCTTTGCGCTCAAAAGCTGCTTTCTCGTTTGCTTGGTTAATGGGATAATATGGCGGATTGACAAGGTGCGTTTATAATTTCACGTCGTGACAACTTGATGTCAATGCTTCCATATATCTAGCCCGGGTTGACCGATGTTATGGATGGCTATGCGTCAGCGTTTACTGTGCTTAGCAGCCGGCTTCTCTTCAATATGACGGAGGAGTATCATCGTAAATCAAATACTGGTAACGGGGAGCTCACGACATTTGCCGTCGGTGATACACGCGTTCGCTCTGAACTTGTGTTTCGCCGTACAGGCAATACCACGACTCACGAAGTCGACCCAGACTACCTACCAGAAGCTTTGTAAGTGGAAGAGATGCTTCCAGACTCGGAGCCCGCATACATACCCATTATGTATAAAGTGATATGTACCTGTGTACTGTGTAATGTAAATTCGGTAGATCAGTTGTCGACGTTCCAATAGAGTAAAGGGGCGTACAAATCACGCGTCTACGCCGCTACGGTTTCCAAATCAAATAAAGCCCACAAATTTGATACTTCAGTTCTATCGCACACCTAGTACACTCACCAACAACGAAAACATGAAACGGCCAAAAAGATTTTGACCGAGGTCTATGCAAGCGACGCCCGCCATCGATCCGATCTTATCAGACACGCGACCCCTCGAAGCACTATGCAGTCGGATGGCTGCTGCCTCGTTTTCGCGTCCTGCTTCTTTTTGCATCACTCACATAGAGCTCGTTAATCCTTTGGGCTCGAGCACTTTTTCTTTCACCCACCCCTCATCCACCTACCCATCTTTTCCCCTTTTCTTTTTTTTTTCTTTTTCTTTCCGTTCTTTTCTTTCGTCTTTTTGTAGGCATTATACTTCGCGCGTGCCGGCTTGAGTTCGGCCTCCCATCGCGGAGTGAGCTTGGGCGACCAAATATATATATTTGTCCGCAATACTTCGCGTATATGCGAAGACCGCCTCGGAACTAAGCTAACGTTAACTCCTCTGCCTATCCCCCATCTCCGANNNCCGATGGCCAGGAGCCCAGCATAGATTGGATGTAACGCGCTACGGTCATATGACCAGCACGTGATGTCAATTTCAGACCCCGCGGCCCACATTGCCAAGTGGGCCCAGTGACCCGTCCACACGCCTCGTCCAGTGTCCACTTGGAATTTCCGGAACCGGCGCCTGAATCGTTTGCTTAATATGAATGAAAGCTTCCCGAAAACTTGATGGAATCCCATCAAGCGCCACCGCGCTCATGATTTGATCCACAGGCGCTGAGACTTTTAAACCTTCAGCATCCTGCGATGTCCTCAGTCATGGCTCGCCCAAAGAAGTTCTTCGTTCTTTTGGCCTTTCCTCTTGCAGTGGGCGCCGCTTGCCTCCCCCCGACAACGTCTCAACAGCTATTCCTTGCCAACCGTTATGATTATATCATTGTGGGTAAGTAATGGCCAAGTATTGCCGCTCTGACTATCCAATATCAATATCTTTCATAGGTGGTGGTACCGCTGGACTAACACTGGCAGCAAGGTAAAATAAATTCCTTCTTTTCATAAAATATATATACATATCTGTGCAGGCTCTCAGAGGATTCGTCGCGGATAGTCGGTGTGATCGAAGCAGGAGCGCTGCATTTCCCAGACTCAATCATCGATGTCCCAGGTAGATCTGACATCTGGGATTTGGGTACCTACAATATTGACACTCGCAATAATCAGGCAACTCACAAGCTGGGCTGGGAAACAATACCTATGACTGGAATTTTTTCACAGTTCCACAAGCATCTGTGAACAACCGAGAAATAAGACAGTCAAGGTACGCCCTCTTCCCCAATATCTAACTTATTGTCATTTATTTGTAGAGGGCGCGTCCTTGGTGGGTCGAGTGCTATCAACGGTCTAGCATGGAATCGTGCCTCCAAAGCTGAGTATGACGCTTGGCAAATGCTAACCGATACCCCTCAATGGAATTTTGCTCAACTTCTTCCGTTCTTCCGGAAGAGCGAAAATGTTGCCAGGGATATTCCGAACCCTTTCCCAGATGCCCAAAATGGTCCATCAGATGGCTTGCCGTCCATGGGATTCTCAGGACCTATAAATGTGGGAATTTGATCATACCACTCCATCACCTATTAACGCGATTAGATCGTATTCTAGGCATCTCTAAACACTTTCTATGCAGATCCCGTCTTTTCATATGTCCAAACCCTCAACGGAATAGGTATCGCTACCAATTCAAACCCAGTACGTTATTTCCTCGTTATCATTATCAGCAAGCATAGCCTTTTCTGATCTCTCCAACTCTTCAATAGCAAAGGGGAGACACTCGGGGTATATATAATACCTTTACCTCCATCAATCGTATGGAGGGAGTTCGGTCATATGCAGCTCCAGCCTACTATTGTGCATCTTCGTTCCGTGGAAATTTACACATTCTCGCCGAAGCCCAGGTACCACATCAATCCCTGAGTCATATTCTACGCTATAGCCTATAGATGACTTGTTTTCGTTTTTCAGGCCACCAAAATAGTGTTCGCGCCTCAAACATTATCGAAAACACCACCCTTCCAAGCAATTGGTGTTCAGTTTGTAGCCAAGGACGGGACAACATCAACAGTCAATGTCACTAGAGAAGTTATTATATCTGCAGGAGTTGTTAAAACACCGCAACTTCTCGAGCTATCAGGTAAAGAAACTTGTATTTCTATGAATATTGACTTGCCTATCGCTCTTAGGGATCGGTGATAAACGCCGTTTGACTGGGCTAGGAATTAAATCTCTTATTGACCTGCCTTCGGTTGGCGAGAATTTGCAAGAACATATCTTTGCAGGTTCTTCCTTCGAACTAAAACCTGGACTTCTCACATTTGGCATGTTCATCTTATGTTTGACATATAATTCTACGTCATAAGTGAAATCAACACATAGATGCTCTCGTTAACAATGCCTCTTTTGCGGCAGAACAGGCTGCTCAGTAGTCAGTTTATGATTTTCGTTTATGTTTGAGCTCATCTAGCTGAATGGTATTGATATTCAGCAACCGAACAAAAGATGGCCTCCTCGCGGCGACAAATTCGGCACTCGCTTTTCTGCCAGCCTCAGATTTTGTAACGCCACTGACGAAAGAAGAACTGTTGGATATATTCGATACTTCAATAAAAAATATTGGTCCCCTAACTCCTCTTCAATCCAAACAATACGTCATCCAACGTCAATGGCTAAAAGGTGATCGCGTTCCACAGATTGAGGTTATCCAACTTTCGAGTAGTCTTGGGAATGGACAACCCGGGAAATCTTACATCTCCTTGCTTGGTGGAGTGATGGTAATATACCTGTCGTCTTCATTATAGTATGAAACCACTAACTATATATTTACCCAGCATCCGGTAGCTCGGGGATCTATTGTAAGTGATAGGGATACTCATTTCTTGAAGGTGCTGATGGAACCCCTTTATTGAAGCACATCAATACGACAAATCCACTAGCACCCCCAATCATTGATGGTCGATACTTGAGCAATGATTTTGGCAAGTTTGAATAAATGATGGATGAAATTATAACAAACCACTGAATGAGCATCAGATGTCCACATGCTTCTAGAGATGCTCAAATTCACTCGCCGTGTTACAGCCTCAGATCCTATCAAGAACGACATCACTCAAGAAGCGGTGCCCGGCATAAACGTGATGGAGGATGCGGACTTGATCAAGTACTGTTGTCCTCTCGCTCAAGAAAATGTTGAATTCTTACCTCTGATTTCAGTTATATTCGGTCGACAGCTGGCGTAAGCCTACATCTTTTGTCAAACCCATCTTCTGTCCCTGATTATCTACCTCCAGGTTGGTTCACATATCATTGGTACTGCTGCCATGGCATCAAAGGCCCTCGGAGGTCCGTATTCTACCTCAACTATTTCTGGAACGTCTCCTAATCGAGTCCAACCCTCTATCTAGGTGTTGTAGATGCGAATCTGAAAGTATATGGTACTGCAAATTTGCGAGTGGTTGACTGCAGCGTCATTCCGTTGCAGCTTGGAGCTCATATCCAAGCTACTGTGTATGCGATGGCGGAGAAGGTGAGCGAGGTTATAGTCCCTCACCCAAAATATATAATGGAATATAAATAACCCAGATTGCGGATATTCTGCGACGTTCATAGTGGTCATCTAATGGATCGGGATAGGGATCTTTGTAGCAGAGGGTAATCACACGAGTGTATAAACCAGAGCAGTGTTGTTCAATCGAGTGGCCCTTCCGTCATCCGAATCTTAGCAAAGATTCTGCCTGTTGTAGCCTTGATCCTTTAGTGCATAGCGATATTTTGAGTTCATTGGATATGGAGATTGAGAAAACAGGATTGACGGGCCCTTTCAAAACCACATTTCGACAAAGGAATAAAGAGAACTTATTGTGATATACACTGCTGAGAATAAGCCCGAAACAAGGTACATGGTATACCCAAGTACTACTTTGATAGGCTTTAATCCGGCGGTGGGGGATGAAAACCAGGTTTGGGGTTTAGATCTAAACGTGACATATAGATAGATAGGCCCACAAAGTCCATCGCTCGGTTCAATCAGTTTATGCTTTCCCGGCGATGATAGCAGCAGCTAAAAATATGTCAGGATCAAAGGAACCTTAGAAGCCACAAGGCGATTGCGAACCTTTCTCTGCGATGGCATATACAACAGCTAAACGAAAAAATATTGAATTCTGCAACGTTGCCAACCGACGGAAACGTACCTTGTGGGTGAGCTGAAAAGTGTAATGGAATGATGGACATGTCCACTACTCTAAGATTTTTGGTACCATAAACCTGATATAATATAACAGTTTCAGATGGGAAGATCCAGTACTGGATTAAAAATACCTTGAGGTTGTTATCAACAACACCACCTTTGTCCTTGGGTAGCATAGACAGAGACCCAGCACCATCTAGAGAGTGACATCATTGTTATATGAGCAAGTACCGTAGGGAAAGTCAGTATGCTTACGGTAGAGAGAGTTTGTTGCGCCTCCCTTCAACCATGCTAGAAGTATTATTAAACGACATGATTCTACCTTTTGAGCTGTAAGAAGATGTACCTTCAATCTCGGCATCAGTCTGAACTTGTGGCCCAGGGTTGACCTCAACAACTTCCGAATCTGACGATTACAGGTCAGGACGCGTGCCGTACGAACTTGTGATGAAATCTTACCAACAAGGTCCTTGAACGGAGCGTTCAAGGGGACCTTCCGTACAAACTTAATAATTTCGGCAAGTGTTTTCAAGTCTGATCATCCTCAGGCTTTGGTAATGTAGATCAAACAGAACGCAACATACCAATGTCTTTGTCAAAAACTTGGGGATCGATCTCTGGTTGTGCCTTAGGGTCGCTGGAAGCTGCGTGCTAAACTCGGTATTAGCACCGGGACTCGGGGCGGTATGAGTAAGGAATAGGCTACTTACAATTGTACCTCTCGAGAAAGCATTGTTTATTGTCCCTGCAATGGTATAATATCTTTTCCCGGACACCGGGGGATCTTTATTGAAACTATGTTAGTCAAACCAAGTTGGAGGCTGGATCACGTACTGGGGAAAGATAAAAATCCCGGATATCCAATGAGCTCACAACCAGGTGCTTTCTTGTCTAACCGCTCGAGTTGTACATTGTATTGATCAACAAGTCCCGGGGAGTATTTCCCAGCCTTAATGTTGGATTCGACGTCAGCTCTAGCAGCTGCATGAATGCCCTCCGCATTCTGAGATAGATTGTCGAGGGCTGTGTAAGTTAGATTGACGCAACCCATCGTGAATAGCCCTTTAGATTCCTCACTATGGGGTGGTTAGTAAGACCAAAGGATGAGTGAATATTGACATACAGATATTTGACATTTTTCTCAGCCTCTCCGGGAGTCCGCAGGAGATCGAACGTCTCGTCAGGGACGTTATCTTTGATCTCTTTAGGGTCTATATAAGCATATGTGTATTATATCAAAAGGCCTTCAATCACGGACCAAAGCTGGCGGCAGCCCACAAATGATCCTGGACATTTTCGCCCACACCATCGAGAGCAAGTTTCACAGGCACCCCGATTTTATTGAGGATATCAGGTCGTCCAATGCCGGATAGTTCGAGTAATTGAGGTGACTTGATGGCGCTGAGATGGGAATGTCAGTTTCTGAGCATATGAGCTTGGAATGTCCTCACCCAGCGGTCAAAACGACTTCCTTCTTTGCTTGTACAGTATGAACAGTCTCATCTGCTCCGTAGGTGAATTCAACGCCTTCTGCAATGATTTCCCCACTGCTAGGAGAAGTGACGACTTTGTTGACATAAGCAGATGTCAACACAACGAAGTTTGGACGTCCCGCGTTAGGGGTGTAGAAGGCCTAGAAGTAGATTTATTAATAAGTTACTGTCTAGATTGAATTGGTATATGTACTGTAGTGGCGTATGAACGTTTGCGAGTTGCCGGATCAATAGAGTTGGGGGAAACCATGATTCCGTTCGGCTAGTAATCCATCAGTTCGTATTAATCCAGATATCCTTTTAGGTAGTCAGCTTACATTACCGTCAACCTAATGAAATATTAATGATAAAGGTAAATCAATGAAATACTCTACTCACAGGCAAAGGTGCTCTAGGGATGCCCATGTTGATTAAAGTCTAGGGGTACACCGTATATGGTTAGTATACTACAGATGCTTTTGAGTATGGATCAGCACCTCTTGAACCTTGATGTCAACGTCCAAGCGAGTCAAGGGATGGCTGATCTTAAGTGGCCCTATAATTAAGGTTGATTTGGCACCCTCGGGGCAGGATATACAGACTTACCATTACCAACTGCCATTTCCCAACCTTTTGTCCCATCGACACGTCTAGTCTCTTCTTCGGGACTAAGAGAAAGAGGAGAGTACCTGATAATCGGCAACGGTCAGTGATTGTTCGATCACGAGTATCATCCATGGTCACTGACGAGCTTATTTTCGCTGAGTACTTGGCAAGATCATCCCAGTTCCATCCTTTGTTACCAAGCCGCTCCCAATCTGCAATTTTTGAGGTAAATCAGGGATGCATACACTAAAACTACGAACCATCAATGTCTTCTCTGGTAGGTTTAGTCCAAACCAAGAAGTTGATCCCGGAGCTTCCTCCTAATCCCTTTCCACTAAAGACAAATATTAAGGGGGATTTTTTCCATTCAAAGAAGGAAGTACCGAGGCCATATGTGTTCTATCCCGCTAGTATTCTTTTGAGGCGTCTAAGGGTCACAATTTCACAAACGGCGGTCAGAAAGAAAGACACCATCCTGGACCGTATGACGGGGGCCTACTGTCTTCATAAACCAATCGTATTTCGGGTTCCCGAAATGCGAAGCAAGCTGTCCTGGACGCACTACAAGGAATGATTTAATATCGATTAAGCATTAGTACTGGACAGAACTCACGGATTTCTGGATCATCGATATTCGCCTCGCCAGCTTCAAGAACTAGGACAGATGTATTCGGATCTTCAGTAAGGCGTGCTGCAAGGGTCAATCCCGCGGTCTTAATGGACAAGTCAGTCGCATTCCGTCGGTACAAGGTTTGTGGCTTACACCACCGCCTGTGAGGATTTATCTACGATGAGAGACTGATGATGCATGCATTGAAGGACATACGTACCGACTAAGATGTAGTCAAAAGATTGACCAAGAACTTGTTCAAGAGACGAGATCGGCATGATAAGTGATTGGGATTCAATTTTCGACCGAATTGTATTCAAGCTTGTCGCGATCAGCTTTATAACGTTCCTCGTACACCCCGGAAAGGCTGTGCGTGTTGTGATCTTGATCAAAGAATACCACGGCTGCTTGCGGGGACATCCTGAATCTCTCGTGATATGCTAGTGTTAGTTTCACCCCAAGTGGTACTGAGATCGGTCTAGCGTGCAACCGATAGCGATATTGGCGACGTAGAGCTGACATGATACCCCCAGAGAGTTGGTAAGTAACTTGGTCACTATACTTACAACCGTTTCCGAATGATAGACCCTTCAAGTGAATCGCTTATTTGCTTGTTTGTCTGATACGTATCGCAATCTCCGGGCCAACCCTTCGAAGCTGATGTTCTTTTGAATCATTCCGTCCCCTAGATTGAACTAGTACTTTATCCTTCCCCATGCCATCATCCGAACAAACACTGGCAGACGGTTGTTGGTTCAGAGGGCGCCTACATTGGGGCTACATTGGAAACAATAAATGATCTAAGTCTTTCGATATTATCAGTTCTAAGCCATCAACCAACCCTAAATGAGTACTTACCATTTAGGCATCCTTCAAGTTCGGGAAACAGATAACTTGGCAGATGGAAGATGCATGAAGAAGGCATAACCTACGTAGCATAAGGGGTTGACAAGTTCGGTTCCATTTGCCGACACAGCCACCGGACAGATCACCCGACTGGGAGTCGCACTTGACAGTGTTGGACAGACGGCGACTAAAAGTGAATAGTCGAGTCGCAC